>VYWZ01000326.1:0-13014 GCA_008711595.1 Fusarium xyrophilum | reverse complement strand
AGGAGGACCTACTTAACCTTATAGTAAATACATTTATAGAGGTCTATGACTTTAATCTTAATAATAATCTAGATAAATTACTCCCCCTGTAAATTACTATAAGCGAAGCATCTAAGGCCTTTATGACTTTAATGAGATATCAAGGGTAGCTTAAAATAATCGACTTTTCATTCCTTTAACAGCTTTAACACCAATAGCGGCTTCATATGAGGCAGTGGCAGCAGGTATGGCAAGAGGGATTGACGCAGATGTCACTAGATCAGTACCTTTCATCCAATTTTACACCAAATTAGTCAGAAATATACATCATTGGTACTTAATCCCTATCCGGCTTGACATAACGATATTCGTGATATACCGATGCGTTGATGTGTACACACCACATCGTTATAGCCCTACTTTGCTGTAACGTAACCTTGGTTTTTTGGCTGTGATTTTGATGAATTGAATATTTGATACTATTCGCAATGGAGGCGGCGTTTAACGCCTCTGACCCCGACCTTTACATAGCAACGCTGCACTCACGGAGGGCTATTGCGTATAGCTTCCTCTTGAAAATAGCCCTTATCAACAGCTTTATCATACAGTCACAGGCCCCTCATGCAGGCTGCTGAGGAATTACAATGACAAATGCAAGGGCAAAAAAGCCGCTGCAGCCCCCATCCGCGAATAACCTCAATCGCAGCTCACAGCGAGGCCAGATGACGAGCTGGGGATGTGACGTATGTGATGTAGCTATTTGTAAGTCAGAAAATTGCTGATACTTATATCACACACAAAAATAAGTGGCAGCTAAGTACCTTGAATATATCAAATACCTATTGGTTCGCCCGGTACATCCCACGTGCCTCATCGGTCTTGAAGGGATTTCCAGAGCGGAATTTGGAGTAAAAAAATGAGTAGGGCTCCAATCAGAATCGGAGTGCAAGCGCCTAAGTGAGCTGCAGTAAACTAGCTGGTCCGTACACAGACTATGGGTAACTAAGCATATCTGACCACGTCATACCATCTCAAGAACATTAACTCCCAATCGTATGGCGCGTGTACGGCAACCGGGAACCAACAGTCGATAATCGCCTACTCAAGGCGCTCAACTGATCGACCATGGGATGAAGCCAAGTACCAAATCGGATGCCACTCATTCCTTCTTCGTTGGGATTCTGGAAAAGGTTAGAGATGTCCTCAGGCCTCGTATGCCTGCTATAACTAAATCTTTTCAATCCTTTGAGGACTTGGGTAATCGTTTCAGCGGTCTCAAAGTCCACGAATCCTCCTCAGAGTTGCTAGATGTTCCTGATATCGAGCGTCCCAAGAACGCACAAGGAGATGATACCATTTACGAGGCCGAACCTCAGACATCGCTTGAAGATGCTCTAGTAGCGTACACAATCATGGTGAACGATCTCAACCAGATTAGATCCTGGTTTATTGAAACTGAAGTTTACAGTAGTTAAGATCGATCAGCTTCTGCAAAGGAAGTGCCGCGACTACCGATGCTTGCTGAAGTTTACAGTGACACATTCACTGTTTACGAAGCCAGCAAACTCCCAGGATTGCAATCCAGGACAAGTCTCCGACGATTTCTTCCCTAGTGGCAGTTGATTCCTCGATATCGATGAGACATTCCTGAGCCTTTTCCAGGTCTTTCGCTAGCTTATTTTTGCTAGAATAGAGACTGCGCCTAACAGCGGCAAGTCCGCGGTGTTCATCGTTAATAGATGTTGGGAGCTACTCGAACTTCTCAAGACTTTCCCGAGCTGCAGTCATGCAATGTGATCGTTGAGGCATAAGTCTCGTCGTATGTGCTCTCGCCTGAGGCCAAGTATATAGCCGGTTCGCAGGTCATTTCTACTATTGTAGTTTTAGGAAGAGAAAGAGGAAGAGTGATAATTGAACTCCGCCCGCGATGCAAATATCGACATGGCAACCAATATAACGATCTGTTCTTTTTTTTTTTTTTTTTTGCTCTTGTCGAACGCACATGCCAACTCTGGCCACTAGTATAGAAGCATACTGTGGCTTTGGTACGAGATCCGCATTCATCGGCGAGGCACATGTGCAGTTTAATGTCGAGCTCATCGTCGTAGAAGGTTATGCGCCAGTAGAACGAAAACTCGCAGGGAACTCCCTCGTCACTAATGTCTGAGAGATAGTCAGTACAATAAGTCGAACAAGAAAAAGATAGTATGTGTATTACGTACCTGCAACAATTGGCTCTCCATCTTCCAGTAAGGACTGGCAGAGTCTACAGCGAGCTTGTGTGATGCAGTAGTAAGGCATTGCTGTATATACAGCGTTAGCCATGGTTATTATGATCAAGAAGTAAATTTAGGGTAAACACGAGATAAGATTAGATCACGTTTTACTGGACAGCGGAATTGCAATACGGAATCTTTCTGCTCTAGTTATTGATCTTACCAAAGCTAGGCTCACTAGCCATATTAGGAAATGTAATGCTGCACTGATGAAGTAAGCTATTCTATAATAGAAAATGTAACGCTTGATCGCGAGTCACTCTATCGTAATATATCATCATGTGCCGCGATAGCAATATTGATACGAAATTAATAAAACTTGGTCTTTTAGAATCTCTAGACCCGGGAGTTATATTTCAGAGCCAAGTTCAACTGAAATACTGGGGGCGGCGTTGAAAACCTAGGCTGCAATCGCCCACTGGAGTAGCATGAGAGTTGCCAAGAAGCCTCAATTTATCGATCCGCACCTCTTTTCGCTTCACAATCTAGGCTTCCTTCCATAGACCGAGCAACTACCAAGATATTAGCGCACGTTGCTAGGAAATCGATAAGCCTGCGTACATTGGCCAATAGGCGTGAATGTTCGGATCGTTCAGATCCTTCTTCCTCACATCAACCAGGAAAACATCTACTTCTTCACTGGACCAACCGTGGGCTCTAGTAAATGGCGCCATAGTTAGTGACTCTAGAGCCATGCTTGTATTTTCATTGTTCCATGCTCCGAGTTGCTTGTAATGCTTCTCCTTAGCCCAGCAATTTGTCGGCCATTTAAAGCGTGTGGCGATAATAGCGGTGAATCCGACCTCGGTCATGATATTCTTGAACGCGTCAGTTTGTTCGAAAGGCCGACCTAGCTTAATGGCTGCTTGTTTCAAAAGCTTGGTCCATTTGTAGGGTGCTTTGTTCTCGGTTAAAGTTCCGTCATCGGACTTCATAATAACGTCAATCTCTTGGAGTTCAACATAGCCGCCTGGGGTAAGATTCCTAGCCAAGTTAGGAATTATGGAAAATACAAAGACCGAGATTAATCTTACTGATAGATGTTGCGTAAGTACTCTCGCCAGTTTTGAACGCTAAGTTCATCATCCTGCTATAGATGTAATCGAAGGGCTCAGAGTAATCCCACTCTTCGTCAATATCGTCAATGAGAAACCGAACATTTGGTGGAACACTAGTTGACTTTGAGCCGTTAAAGTAAATAGAAAGGGATCTTTGTGTCTTACAAGCTCGGCTGAATTGGAGATAGATCGACGCCGATGATCTTCAGTCGCAAAGTGTTAGGTCTATCTTCTGACTTTTGAAAGAAGTCGTGTTACCTCGGCCTCAGGATGCTCATCGCCAAAGTCGATCGCCCAAATACCCGGAACAGTGCTCAAGTCGAGGACTCGCTTTGCCTGAGAGTCAGAAAAGTTGGGTGGCGAAAGGCCTAGTTTGTTGTCGAAAGTAAGAAGGAATAAATGGTGTTGTAGGTCTGAACTATTTGAGACAAATCCACTAAAATTTACCGAAAGAGATAGTTATACCTAGTCTCTCATTCTCCTCGTCGTCGTTCGGAAGATTATACTCTGTAGGTGGTAAATGTTATCATTGGCTGTAGATTACCAGAGATATCATGGGCGACCCACTTCCATCTTTTTATCGATGATACCTTCTCCCGTTTTCTAGTCGATAGTCCACGATGGAGCTCCTTAGACTTTCAGTAGATGAAGCGTATCCTATTTACCGTTAATCTAGATCAGTTATCTTGTTTCTGCCAGATAAATGATAAGAGACAGTTCCTACATCTCCCATCTCCGAGTGACGAGTCCTGATCGTCAGCGGCTGGACCGAAAGTCAGCTTATGCTCTTCTTATGGAAAGGAAGGCGTCAAGCATCTTCAGGTGCCATTATAGCTTCTGCATCGATTGTCGCCATTTCTTCAACCTGGATTTTCTTGAGAATCGCGTGTCGGGCTGCTTAGTCGATCAATCGGGCTGGTATCCCGACGAAAGTCCTCTCACGAAACTTTCCCCTCAACGAAGACGCTAAGTGACTAGCTTTAATACCTCAACGGTTTATTGACGGACTTAGAAGCGCCAATGAAACGAAGAGGGACAGTACTGTTTCCTCTTACCTCACCTGATGTTCTGCAAGGATGTCAGCCAACAGACAACAAAGATAAAACAGTCCCCTGCCCTGTCTAGCCTGTATCATGTTACCACGTCTGGTGGCTTATATATGGAGTCCAATATCTGCCCTTGTTTAGCCCAATCAAAGACATACTTCAATGGCGACACCATCAGTCGCATAAAATCGGGATTGCCCATTCGACGACGCGGAAGCCACATTTCGGGGAACGAACCCGGACCCATAACTGTGTCCCACTTACCTGCCAGAAACATAGGTAGTTGAGTGGGTTTTGGCCATTCCAGATGCTTGAGTAGGTCCACAAGCGCGCTTTGGCAAAAACGAAGGCCATTCGCTAAACCATGGAGAGAGGAAAGAGAGGATGAGAGGGAACGTGGCACATCCCGCCCCCGGCCACCATGACCTGTCTAACGTCTAGACTGTGACTCGGACCTTTTCCCCAGAAACCGGACCCATCGCCCCCTTCGTCAGCGCTCAAACAAACCCACCGACACAACCGCTTTTAGAAGGTAGATCTGGGTAACCTTGTCGTAGCTCCAACATCAATTCTTGTCACGAATGCTCGCCGGATGTTGCTTCAAGCACACCAGAGGGTCCTCGTTATCGACACGGGCAGTGGAACAGATGTATTCCAGGATCAAACAATATGTCAGGTATGCTCTGGGTTATGTCTGTCGTGTCTGTTGGCTCTTGCAGCCTTTAAAGCTGGGTACAGTAGTTGGTGTATGGCTTACCTGGCACAAATCTACAACGTGGCTGGCATACCGTTGTGTCGGGATTGGTGCGGTAGCCGCTGTCCAGTAGCATAAGCAGCAAAGGGCTGCATACCTTAAATTACTCTGTGATAAACGTCAGACTGCATCGGTTCTACTATCCCGATCTGTGGCTAGCTATGTGAGAACTCCTTCCTGATCCAGCAATGCTCTGCATCGGGTTGCCTTCCCCCATTCACCTGCCAATATCGTTAAGCCAAGCCAACGCTGAGCCGTCGGGCCTACCTCACTTGCCAAGCCGAGAGTGGGCAGAGAGCAATTATGGTATTGAAGAGCCTTCATCCGTTTTACAAGGTTCGGGGCACCAACTACCGAGGAAAGTGAATGGAACGATTCTAGTCCCTGGTACAAGTGGGTGAGTGGGTGAGCGTGTCATGGTCAAAGGCCAGGTGAGAAGAGGCATCGACGTGATAAGAAAACAGGGGGGCACAGTTTCCCTTCGACTCAACGATTACGTACGATGGTGCTACTACTACTCCGTACGTTCTGTTGGTTCCCCCCTGCTCGTCGGTTGGCGACGACATTGTTGGTGATCAGTGGGTCTTGTGTGATTTCTCGTACGACAGGCATCCAGTAATAGCATCCCCTGTTGATCAATTAAAGAGCACGGAATTGAATTTCGCGCCCACTGAAATGGAGTTGCCATAAAATTTCGAAACGTCTTAACCATTAGTCTTTGGTTGAGTAGATAAGCAAAGAGCCCCAGCAGCCAGGTCCCAAAAAAGCCCATTTCAGGTCAGAATCTCCTTCTGTTTCACTTTACCTCACTCAGTTTTTCATGATATGTTACTTCGACCAGGTTGTCTGGGCTTGTAGCAATTGGAGGTGGGGCAGGTTTCGCTAACAATGTAAGAAAGAGTACCGCATCGGAGAGACTTGCGGACTGAAGCTCGTGTATAGGCGGCAAGATAAAGCAAAAAATTGCAGAGTGTGCGATCAAGTGATGGGGAAGGAAAATCGGATTAGAAAGACAACCGAAAGAATGGCTCGGCTTTATGAATGGAAATTTTTAGCCAGCCTTGAAAAATGTGAAGAAGAGGTGGCCTCCCTGAAGGGTGAAATTTTGAGACTGCGCGAGCAACACAGCACACATATCCTTGGAGGAGCCGCCTCCCGCCTCGAGTCCGGAAGCCCATTCGAGCTCCATACTAGCATTGGCGGGCCATTCTCTTGCCCGCCGGTTCCCATCGGCCTTACGAAAAGACAAGACGACCTACTATCAACTACGCTCTTCGAAATCTATGCAGCCAGGCGCCAGACGCGACCGAAAGATAATAGCAATCATCAAACATGTCTATCAAAAACCTCAGCTGGGGTTAAAAAGCATGGGAAAATTTTGACTTAAACTTCCTTGTCAGACAATGGTTGGCTCAACGTACTGCGCAGTCTTGTCAACATAGGACAAGAGGATACTGGAGGAATTGAGGCGATTAAAGGCAAAGAGGCTACCTGTGAGGTTTGCCTCAATATCCTCCCTAAGGGACTTGAGGCTTGCATGTCTTTACCGGTGGGGAAACGACCAGCGCCGGAGCACGTACCCAAGATACGTATGGTCTGATTCCAGCGTCACGCACCATAATGAGCGCCGCGTTAACTGCGCTGTCGCAAACAATCCAAGCCAACGCCTCCAGCTGTCAGGCAATCTTAGAGCCGCTTCTGGCGAGACACATATAGTAATTCAAGGCATTAACCTTAATTATTTCGTGAACTTAGCGAATCCAGAAAGCCAAAAACATAACTTTTAGCTAAATCCTTTTTGCAGCTTATAGAATATGAATCCATTGCTTGTTCCATAGTTCCTCCTAAACCCTGCACTGGCTTTTTATACCGAAAACTATACTTTCTAAAGAATTCCTTGAAGGAGGAATCGTAACTATGCATCCTCGTATACGGCTTTCTTTGGCAAGAACTTTTCATTATTAATAGTATAACTATACTATGCCTATAGTTCTTACCCTATTATATACGCTCTGTAGATATTTATACCACTTACCCCAGCCTAGTTCAATAGTGCACCTTAAACTAGTATTATCTTTGCCATAAGGATAGAAAGTACCTACTGCACTATTTATTATATAGGAGCCCTCTGTTCGCTTTGACTGATATTCACTGATTACTATATTACTCTAGCCTAACTATTATCTAGTCCCTGACTGCCTCTCTTAACCGTTTCTGTAGTCTCTATGACTAGTCTTTCTCCTCTATCTGCACACTTGAACCCGTATTATCCAAATGGATTGAATCTGTACTGATAACAACCTTACTAACTCATATATAGCTATATTATTAGAAATGTCTCCGGAGTCTTTCCCGCTCCTCTACTATTTGTAGATATTTCCTAGCTAGCAGCTATAGATAATAGAATCCTTATAGCTATGCTGCTAGACCTCTTGAAACTTCTTACTTAGCTTGCTATATCGCGGAACGCGAAAATAATACGCGAGACTGTCTAATTTCGGATGTGATGCTTCCCCCTAGAGAGCTAGGATAGACGTTGCTAACCTCCAGTAGCTCGCTAAAGACTTGGCTAAGCTTATCTAGGGTTTTATCTCGAATATGTGTGACTATCTGTAATTAGGGCAGATAGCTGTTCTCTACTACAGGAAGGATATAACCTCTATTATATGCCCTAACAGCATAGCCAAGTTAAGCGTATTAATTCTAATACAGTCATACGTGCTACTAATCAAGTCTCCTATAGACCAGTAGTAGCACGGTTTTATATTATCTGCACTACTTATCCAGGCTTTATCCCCGAACCGATGCCTGCATACTTCTGATAGTAGTTGTAATAGATCGTCTTAAGTGGAGACCTAACAGTCTGTATTATTAACTATTCGCGTTAGTATAGCAGGCTTGATATGCCCTATAGACTTAGAAGATAGGGTGATATCGATAACTGAGGCCTAAGTAAGCCAGTATTTAAGATTAGTAGCTCTACTTTCTTTTGTTATTATTAGAAGCTCTATGTCTGATAGCCAAGGTAGAATCTAATATGTAAATAGCATAATTCGCCTAAGCTATACGTACCACTGTATTGCGGCCGCTGCCCTAAGCACTATCTCTATGAGCTTGATACTTCAATGAGTCGCAATACAATAGGGCAGCGAAGCCCACCCTCTCTGATGCTTCATAGCCGTGCCAGTAGAGCTCAGTGAGAATAGGTTATTGAAGAGATCCTTTATACTTATTGACTGTATTTTGATGCCAGCGATAAGGTGTAGTCTCGTGTGGCTCACATCACGTCGGCGGTCGTGGAACAGGTTCGATAGCCTATCATAGCAGAAGCTTAGTGGGCTAGACTCTGGATGTTTCATTAACGCTTTGTCTGTTATATCAGAGCCCATATTCTAGCTGATACTCTTCAAAGCTATACGCTACATATCCTGCTGAAAGAGTTCGATGACTGTGGAGTGTAGGTATTCGAGCTATAGCTTCTTTACTACCGCGTTATCCTGCACTCGATATCGCCCTAACCAACTCTAGGCTTGCTATATGTGAATGTAGATATCTCAGATATCCTAAGGACTCTCTATTGATGCTTATAATCCTGATATAGGAGGTCGTTACCTATGGCGAGTCGATCGCCAATATCGGAAGTAAACCGCCAGGTACTCTAGTTAAACTTCCCTAGTAGCCACTAACTGGAGCTATGTGATGTAGATATCTTGTTTAGACCTAGCCCTTCTCGCTCTACCTTGGTGACCTATGCCTCTCCACCCTTAACCCTAACACGCTACATTGATATCTATTTATCTCCCTAGAGTACCGATTCTTTCGTAATAAGGGAGCAATTGTAGCTAAACTGAAGTCTATGAAGCGCTGCTGCCATAATAACAGTCTCAGGAAGTGGATATTTCAGGCCAGTCTGCGATTTTACGTACTCAAAGAGAAAACAATATCGATTGACGCTAGCATAGAGAAAACAGGCTATCATTTAAAAAGAAACGGAGAAGAATAGATAATCCCTCTCTTCATCTTCATCATCGCCTAACCTATCTTATAAGGGGCTAGATAAGAACAGACCAGTGATACGCCATAGAAAGGCCAATGATACCCTATCCTCTACACATATACTATATATAAAAAGATGATATATTAATCCCTCATATTATACCTCATCATTCTCATTCTAGTCAACAGCAGGAACATTGCGATGAATACAGAGCTTACTTAGACAGTAGGTATATTATACTCGGGACTAGTAGGCATATGCCCCTTATATAGATTACGTTAATCTCTGAGGTATAATAGGTCTAGCGCTTTACTCTCAGTGTGGCGGTTCTGGAATAGGTACTGCTTAGCTGCATTGAAGGGAACTTTAATAAGTTTATAGAACTGGCTATATACAAGACCATTTCGAAGCTCCCAGCTTGACGAACTAGGAGTAATGGCTATATCTCTCGACGAAGAGTAACAAACAGATAGATCATCCTGCGGATTAGCGGAGCCTGATGTTTATCCGATTTGTCCTTCTAAGCGTCTTCCTCGCGATGATATAGCCGATTTTGAATCTGGCTCCACTGTAGCCGGCAATGCCAGAGCCTATCTATGTAGTAACAGCGCCAGATAAGCACGTGTCTATGTAGTCCTATATCGGCCGGCGTCATTTAGCGACTAATATCAATGTAAGTAACTTCTGGATTAATGTATGCCTCGTTAACCGCAGAATCCCAGTGGTGCTACCACTCTGCGAGTGCTGACTCGAATGTAGGCCGTATCTATGTCAGTTTGGTATTCTTAGCAGCCATATAGAGTCACAACCCTGCATATTCAGGCCAGAGAGTAGCCCTAGAATGTATCTCCTCCTATAAAGCTATAAGGTAGTAAGACTAAAGCGTGATATAGAAATGCTTATGTTATGACCCCGGCTATACGACTGGACCGTCTTGTCTTTTCACTCTAGTAAACCTATCCAGTTTTTCTTCTATATTAGCCTCCTCTTCCTCCGCTACCGCTAGAGCTGCTAACGCTTTTTAGGGCATACTGCAGTCTAAAGACTCAATAGTATATGTCTTTGGGATATACTGGAGTATATTATTGTTATCAATAATAGCTTATATGGCAGGCAGTATCACCTCCTTGTACCAGTGCACGAAGTTCTTTTTAGGAATACAGGTCTGGCTGTAAGGATCGGAGAGCTTGCTGGAGAAAAGGGCAGGGAAGAAGGCCCAGATGAACTTATCCGCAAGGCTAATAACACATCTAAGGCAGTATTTAGGGATAGTATAGAGAGGCTAGGTTGTCGCTATGCTATCTTGCTTACGCATACCTGGGATTTCTATGCTCAGATAGACATTATCGACTAGGTTAAGCGTGACATACGACTGAGTGTACCATTGAATCCCTAGCCAGGCCACGCTAAGGGATATGGTGAAGCTGAAAAGACTATCAATATTGTAGGACGATGATATCCTGTTATCTTCCAGACGTCGAGCGCTATGGTTGGAATGCATGTAGAGATACGGCGGATCTTGTTCACCCTCTACTAAGCCTTCTATGGCGGCTCTGCAGGGTTCGCTATAGCGTATCAGACCAGCGTCTAATGATAATAAGGACTCCCACATGCCGGACCTTAAGAGATTCTTTGCTGGGTCAAGGACGCAAGGTAGTGGCCCGTTTATGCCATCCTCCCCGGTCACACCCTCTAACCTCTTTCCAATATCTAATAGAGAAGAACAGTTTAGAGAGACGCCTTGCTTTATAGTTGCATCCGCTAACTAGGAGGAGTGGTCCTCTTTATGTTACTAGGATATACGTCCTACTAGTCTGCTCCACTCTTGGAACAGGAGTAGTGCAGGGTTAGCCGGTTCTGAGACAGTAATTGTATCGCTACTACTACTCCTCCTGCTGCTGATAGAGGTGGCACTGTGATTTGTTATTGCGCCCAAATATTGCGATATTACCTTGATCTAGTATAATATAGCACTAACCTCTTGCAAGTCTGGGTCTTATATCTCGGATAAATATAGCTCCTGCTATATCTAGTTGAGTAGCCCAGGCTAATCTTCTATCATCAAATCCTCACTACAATACTGCTCTCGTGCGGATAGAAATCGTCGGGCACATTCCACAACTATGATACCACATGTCCAGCCATTTACTTATCGAGTGATTAGCACATCATAAATGGATGCAGGCGCAGAGTCTGGAAGTACTGAGTCATGAATGTCTCGGAGCGCAGAATAGTAGCAGTCATCACGACTTCCAAGTGAATCGCAGAAGAAGAAATGCGGCCGTGCTGGCTGATAGATGGCGAGTGACCAGTGACCGACCCCCTCCTCGATACCTAGATGAAAGATCGACAGTATTGCGGCGTTATGCCGTCTTATATCTTCGATCTCAGCCTGGCTCAGCTGGATAGGCTCACTAAGATAGATGGCGCGTGCGAGCGTCGTGACATCCTGATGGCCGCTTAGCTCAATGGCGAGCCGCATACCGCAGAGAACGTCATCAGTGGTAAGGTAGTCTTCCCGTTCCAGCCGACGACGGGGGTTCTACGAGTAGAGCCCATAATAGATCCATTCTACTCCAAACCCTCTTAGTAATAAATTAGAGGATGGCAATATGGCACTAGAACGATCGACAAAGGCCGAGTGTTCCCGCATGAACCTTTATATGCCTGTGGCTAATGGTAGAAGAAATCCGTTGCAGTTATAAGCTTGTGAAGTTACTCTATTAGAAGAGTTGTCTAAGGAGCGAGTACAAGGCCGCCGTACTCAATTATCTAACATGCTTGTATTTCATAAATGCAATGATGGCGTTGCAGATGATATCGCATGGCTTCATCCCTAGGCTTTATCAGATCTATGTGATAACCGAGCAGAGCCTTGAGTTTGTGGAGTCGAGGATCTCCTATCGCCCTGTAAAAACGCTAAGCCAGAAGCTACTGGTGATTCGATCGTATCTGGTAAGCCGCATCAGTACCTCTATCAAGACAGAGCCACGCCTGAACTATAGGTCTATAAACTTTCTGCCAGACTATTATCACTATCCCTCCTTATTATCTCGCTGTCTAGCGACGTCGTGATGAGTAACTGCTAAACCCTATCAATTAAATCCTGTAGCTTTTCGTCTTAAGCTTCGAGCTGCAGAGAATTGGCTTCGCCCCTATTAATGACCGCGTTATAGCTATCTCCTATATTATCTTGTCCTTGTGATATAAGCTTGAGTTATATTTAGGAGTCCTTAAATAACAGATTATAGTTATCTTCAGGTATATCATCTAAACTCGACCGTGTGGCCCGTGAATTCTCGTGATAGTTCCAGACAGGTGGATACCATAACGTTGGTGCCGCTGTTAGGTCTGTATCCGCCTCACCCGCATAAGTGGGCTCAGCTACTACATCTTACTCTAAACGTGTTAGTATATTAAGATATGGCTCTAGGTGGAGGCCAATAATAGGGTTCGTAGTTAATAGTAGAGCAGGTAGATAGGGTTAGTAATAATAAACTCCACATTCTACGATCTAATAGAGATACATTAGGAATTAATAGATTATCCATATTATCATTAGTAGTATTACTACAATCACGCGTATTACAAGGTAAGCTACTCCTCTTCTATTTATAGCACTTTCCTCAAGGGACGGCCTCGGCGTTTTAGAGCGGGTTAGGTTTTAGAGCGGGTTAGGATATCATCTTTCATATAACTTAACTTAGCTGAAATAGTTGTTATTACCCGTTGGCTCATGCCGCGAGGCGGGGCGAGCCAACTAAGCAAGCTTAGTTGGGCCCAAAAGTGTGAGACGGCACAAAAGTGTAAGACAACCCCTCACCGCCGGCTATCGTGAATTTCATTGATTTTCTATGTGATTTTTATGTAAATCTAGATGCCAATTAGTGAAAAAAGTACTATT
>VYWZ01000325.1:0-53021 GCA_008711595.1 Fusarium xyrophilum | reverse complement strand
TGTCAAAAGATAGGGTAGCCCTGATCGGTCTAGCTTACCTAACAAGGATCAGAGCTCCTTATGTATATAAGTAGCATAGCTCCCCCCATCACACAAGAGAAATCAAGGCTTTTTTATTTAATTTAACCCTCATATGTGCCCCTCTGCTGTGCGTGCCACAAAAGTGGCCTTGTTAACAATGTCCCGTCTCGGTGTTCATTCAAGCAATTGTACCTGTTATACAAGAATTATTATCATTTATATAAGCAATTCACACCTTCTGCTTCCGCAAATTATTATGAGGCATTTTCTTCCCCTTGTTTTTGTTTTAAAATATGAGAACCTAAATCGTGAAATTCATTGCGTTTCCGTCACCTCACATATTTTGAGATGGTGACTTTCTTTAAATGTATCCGTAACATAAATATCACAATTTAGGGAAAGCGGTTATGCGTAACCACTCCCTTATCCTGTTATTCTTGGCCAATCCCTACAAAGACCAAAAAGTCTTCGACAAACCTTTCCGTACTCTCCCACGAAATTAAAATGCTTCCATAATCCTGTGCCATGATGGCATAATCTAGCCGCGGGGTCTGTTATCGGTTTTCTGCCCATAACATCGTTACGGCTTCCGTGGCTCGGACGTTACAAAGTTAGCAGTCTACGAAAGGCAGATTATGCTTCAGGGTAAATGAACTTACTGAAAGCCGGTAATAGGAAGAACGAGTATGTCTTCAATTAACTTAGATTTACCCCCATCTTTGACGCCTGTCAAGCTGGTCCATCTAAAGCCCCCATTTTCCTCTAGCCAGGACTTGGTTGCAAGAGTAACGGCCGCAGGACCAGTTCTCTTGAGTGGGTCACTATTTTGAGCCGCTGTTTCGTTGTCTCTGGTACAATTCCGTAGAGTATCCATGTATCGTTCGAATACTGGGTGTTGAGGAGCAGCAGCGAATGCCCATTGCGATAGTTGTTGAGGGTATGTATAGCTTTGGCGCCAATATGCATCGGATTCTGGGTCATGATCGGCTTCTAACCCCCAGAGAAGGCTGACTACTGGCGTTTCGTAGTCTGGTGTTCCTGAAGTATTATAGTAGCCATGCGCTTGTCCTGTTTTCGGGTCTGTCCAGGTAGTTATATCAGATCCGCTTATCCACGCAGCTGGATGTCGGATGAGCTCAGTATCGAGATCCGCATACTACATTAGTTAGAGCAGGCTCTAAAGAGTTTTCCGAGTATACTGACTATTCCGCCAAAGTGCTTGCATACTAAAATGCGAAATACATCACTTCGTTCAACTGGTGTCAGGAGGGAGTCATAACGGTCAAGGAAGTCGTTCTCGTATTGTTCCACTAACCCACGCATTCCCGTATCGTCCCAGAACAAGTATACCATCGACGGTCCACTATCAACGTAAATCGAGTTCTCCAGCCACAATTCAACCCAAGGCAGTATTCTGGGATCCCAAGTATCGGCCGCTGTCGTTTTCCAAGTTTGGTGGACAATTAATGGGATATCAGAGAAGGGTATCCTTCTCTTCCTATTGGAAAGAGCGCTCTGTGAGACTATACGAGCAGCATCGAGAATACTTTGCGGGTTTTTACTGTGCATATCAACCCAATATGGAGGGATATACCATGCTTAGTTGCAGTGTTAGTGCTGTAAGCATTCTTTGCGGTGTACGATGTAGGAATGTTTCGACTTACCACCTCCCGTGCCGTTGAACGAATGGATATGTCTGTGGACTAATGGGTATTCCCCTGCAATATCCCTTGCCTGGGAGCGAGTTATCGGCGAGCTTTTTATAAAGGCCCATGTTGCTGCGAAAAAGAATGATAGAAGGCCTAAAAGTCGTATACGACGGGATGGACGAAGGAATCTGCCATGTATACCACATTGGTGGGTCATGGTTAAAGAAGATAACGGAAGAATGGTGAAGTCATTAAAGAGGAAAGAAGATCATAAAAACCGCTATCGGGAAATCTTGGTTACTTTGTGTTTCGATCCAACAGGTTTATTCAAAGACGACAAGAGATGGTAAGGGCAGGTAGTTAGTAACAGCGCTATTAACAAAGTCTATCGAGATATGGACCACAGACCTTGAATGCTGAATTCTAGTAGATGTCTGAGGCATGATAAAGACTCTCTGATGCTTATGTAACTGCCTAAAGGACGCTAGATTTAAAAGAGAAAAGTAGTACTATTAGGGATAGAGGATGTCACTTCTACAGGGGGCCACTTGATCGACTTCGCCCCTTGTGATAACCACAACTTCAGACTTGAGTGGAATCTTTACGCGGGTTCTTAGCGATGTGATGCGATTCGCTGAGGGGTAGCTACCATGGCTAGCTGATGGTTGAGGTGCCAGGATTGGCTGAGTCCCCAGCCAACGTCGACTCTATCAAGTTAGCATACATGAATATAACGCGGTGGAGAATGATGAGATAACACTATCGAAGGCCTGGTGATATTCACCAGGTGAAAAGAGTTCTTCTCTATTCGCTCCCCCCCGTCCGAAAATTCGCTGGTGGCTCAGCCGACTAAGGTAACCGCCTCCGCTAAGTAGGTACGCCAAGTCATGCAGAAGGCCAGGCCCTCCAATCGGACACAAGACCGAGCACAAGACTCGACAAGCCACAACAAGTGGAGAGCTAGGAAACGTAGCCCAACTGCTCTGTACTGTGTACAGAGTAAACCGGTGAGAGTTAAAGTAACTAGTGATTCAAGAGGCGTATCGTAGATTCATAAGAGTCCTCCAACAGTATTAAAATTAACAATAATTTATGACGAAAATAGTATCCTACGGCATAGTGTACGTGCAACATGACGCAGACTACGTCAAGTAAGAGGAAGATTCGCTGGAATCTGCCTCAAGTTTTCCAACGATGCAGCTAGCCACCCAGCTAACCACTAGCCATAAGCCTAGACTTTGGGCTGCACTGATGCTCTGTACAAAACAAGCATATAATTCTCAAGGTGCGAGATCTTGTTGTCCAAACGTCCCCCCTTTCGCCCTTGGACGTGGAGCTCAGTTCGTCCGATAGCAGGATTATATGAATATCTTATCATAACACGCCAACCTCTGTTAGCCCATAGAAAATTCCAACAACGCAGACTTTCTGACCAACTCTCCACTAGAATACCTCTTGGAGGCTTATCTACGCATTGTTAAGCCTGAGGGTCCTTAGGCTACGCGCGTCCACCTCGTAAACTTGGGTCTCGGCCGCTAGCGCATCGGCCAATTGAGGGGTCATGATGCACAGTTTCAGTCTAAAAAACGCCATGGCCTCTAGTTATGCTTGACTAGCACAAATGAGCAGCCACAAAATTGTAAGCACAATGTTGGCGATAAACAATGAGGACGCGTCATCAGCAGAAAGAGCTTTTGTCACTTGTGAAACACCTGATCCACTGGCTAGCTGAAATGAACTGCTCCTGGTCTCTCCCCCATCAGAGCAATGGACAGTCTAGCATGCTAGTCACGACTCACTTGAAACCCAAATGCCCGTTGAAAAGCTAAGTAAATGGCAGAGTAAAAGATTGGTGTTCCAGTCAGTTGTTCCCATGTCCTTCAGCTTCACACTGCACCAGTATCTATTCATGCATGTGGACGACAAGATAGCATGAAGGCTTCTACTTACTTCTACATCAAACGCCTAGCCGGGCTTGACGATTACAGGCCACTTCCCTTACAGAAAGATGGCGATCTATACCAAGTCGGCCACGGACTGCCACAATGCGGACAACACACATCAAGAGCACGGCAAAAGCGTGTCAGATTCTGGCCTACCGCCATCTTCTGTCCAATGATGATCTTGTACGTCCTATCGAGTCATACTTATCACAGCCAAGATACACCCAGAGCAGCTAATGGTTGAGATAGAGCGCCTTTCACCCTTTATACATATGAGACAACATAGTTTTACGTTTTTCGGCCGACTTTTCGGACATGGAAATCCAACATACAATGCTGCGTTAAGGGGCACGCAGTTGTCGCCCCTCGCCACTCCAGCAACGTGTCACTCTCACAACGATTACTGGAGACCTCATCCTCTCTTTTCAGCGCTTGCTGGAGGCTGTGCGAGTGTTGAGGCAGATGTATGGCTTATTAGCCCAGATGGAGACGACCTTCTCGTCGGCCATGAAAAACGCTTCCTTTCCCCGAATCGCACACTTCGATCACTTTACATCGACCCGCTAGTTATTGCAGATCCTGGACGCAATGAATCGGCCAGCCCCGCACCAGGCCTTCAATCTCTCTGCGCGGGCCTCTGGTGTCTTTGCCACCGAACCGAATACAACGTTGATACTGTTCATCGACGTGAAAGACGATCCAGTGAAGACATGGCCTTTGGTTCTTCAGCAACTGGGACCTTTCCGTGATTTGAGATACCTATCTCGCCACGGCAAAACCATGGCAACAAATCAGACACTCTGGCCTGGACCCATAACCATAGTGGGCACACGAAACATTATTAAACGGCGCGATATCAACATTGGCACAGGCCTTGAGGAATGGCAGCAGCACCACGATACTTTTCTCGACGCTCCTTTACATCTGCTCACTGAAACAGGCTTCATCCAAAGCGACGAGTTTCACGGTCCCTACGAATTGGAAAATGAATTCTGCACCGCCTCTGCCCCTTTCAGGCTTCAGCAAGGTCATCGGCAGCGTTCGGACGGGCTTCAGCACCCATCAGGTGGAAACTCTGCAGGACCAGCTTCGGATTGTAAAGCATCGAAACTTGAAGTCAAGACTATGGGGGTTACCTGATTGGCTAAGAGGACATAGGGACTACGTCTGGAAAGTACTTGTGCAAGAGGGTATTTATTCACTCAATGCAAATGACATGGCCAGTGCAGCGAGTATGTATCTACAACTAGGTTCCCTAAGGGAAGCTCTATGACTGCTCGTAGCTCTATCTCTTATACCTTCTCTTGTACAGCATGGGGATATTTGTATACGGGGTGGCTTATAGTCTAACAAACCTCTACGAGAGATGTAGAAACATGAAAGCAGTAACTTGATGGACATATTCTTCAATCTAGCATGTTTGCTCCTTGAAACTAGACGCCATTGAGGGAGTAAGATATCAGGTTCAGCTGGCAGTAGTTGACGCGTGGCAGATCATTGAGGGCCATAGTGGAAGATCAGCCCTGCAGAGTCAAGACCTCCATGGCAAAGCAACCGACACATTTAGCCCCTCATGGTGCTACGGGGCAGCCAATCGAAACCTAAGATGTATTTCAGCCGCCTGCAACTAAGTTAGTCTGGCGGTCAGACCAGCGGGACGCGTGATGGCCTATTTGCTACAGAGTACTCTGTAGTCTTGTTCTTGTCAATTCTCGCACCCGATGCCCACGTTTCATGATCTGATCTCGTCGCTTATTCAATGCTAAGCTTTTTTGCCAACACGGGTCCTATCAACCCACGTCCTGCAGGGTGAGTTAGCTTCGTAGTTGCTCCGCCTCAACTAGCCTCAACTAGCGTTGCCAACCTTTAATGAGCCCAAGGGGTCAAAGTCTAAAGAGTCTCATCAACCACCAAAATGCTTCCCCAGTCAGATGTTTCGACTGACGTGCACAAGATGAATGCCCATTGCTGCAGGGGTTGAGGACACCAGCAACTTCTTGCTAACCTAGACGTACAGTCCGCTCCACACCACGAAAGTGGTCTCTCAGATCTCTACTCTGTACAGAGTCCGTCCATGGCCATATCACGCTATCATCGTGGTGGCCGCAATCGTCAGTACTTATTCGACCATTCTCGAAGAACTCCCCCTCGAAGCGCAACAACCCAACTCGCTTGGCGACGCCCCTGCTACACTGCACAATCATCCCGCACTCGTAACTGATGACTATACATCGGAGTGTCAGGGGATTGGCGTTAGTGCCGGTGTTGAAGGCAAGGTAGGAGGAACTAGTAGCTGCCCCGCCATGTGTGAGATCCAATGACCAAACCAGCCCTCTCTCAGATGTCTCGATGTTTTTTTGAACAACAAGATGAGTCCATGTGCATCTCGCTCCACTCAGGTTCCCATAGCATTGCCCAGAGAATAGCGCCCACGACATCATTATGCTTCGACTTTGCAACATGGTAAACATTTTTCTCGTCCAGGTTCGAGAGTTGACAGCCAACCCATCGTAGTGGTAGACCCCAGTACTGTTCTACTGATGGTTCTAGCTGGGCATAGAAGCCGAAAATACCCTCCATTGCTCTCAGCACGTCGGAGTCGTATGTAAGTTCGCGCTTGGAGTATGCCTCCAAGTTTGTCATGAACCTCCAACCACTTGGTAAATATATCCCCTTGTCTGAGTCTTTGTATAGGATACGCTCAAAGATGGGGAAAACCACGCGTCCGCAGCTTTCAAAGTCATGTACCGATCCCTCGGCACAGGTCATGCTTCCACATTGGTAGAAGACCTGGTCATCAGCAAAGATGACGCACCTGCGAGAGAACACTGCTTCCTGGTATGTCCAACCCCTGGTCGACCATTTTGAGGCGCCCACGTGATTTCTAGACGCTATGGGCTTATATCTCCACGTCGCTCCGTTGAGGGTGAAGTTGTTTGGAATCGTACGAGGACGTTGCCCTACACCAGGTAAACCATGTGATGAACTCTCACCCGCGGCAGCTATTATGGTGACACTTGCTTGGTTGTCCAAGAGTCGGTTAGCTTTCTGTTCGAACCTCACGTTCGTGTCGTTCTCGAGAACGTACAGATAGTATTCATCTGACCCAACTGGCAGTTCATGTCTTGTGTGTTTGTTTGATCAACACACAGCTGATCAATCCATATATATCGAAATCCGAGCTGTGTTGTGACATACATGGCGTCTTTGATCACGGCCTTGGACAAGACGGCTCGATCGCTCTCGTGGAGATTAGACGAGGAACCCCATACATAACTGAGGGCAGCATATTCAACAAACGCTGTCAACTCCACCACAGTCTTGGTCTTGCAGTCTAGTAGCCTGAACTTGGGGATCTGTAACGGATTTGCTGTAAGCATCTGGCACGATTTCCCATGAGTGCTGCGACAATGGGCAAGCCAGTTCCTAATCATGTGATAATCAACCTGTTTCGGATCCACCTGTCGATACTGCCCGATTCTGCCTGGCTCCTCAAGCATATTCTTACCGGTTATCTGTAGAATATATTCCAGTCGGTTATTGAATCGCATAACAACGTGATCTATCCCATTAAAGATGGTCCGGCTGAGTTGCATTGTTACCGGGTCTTGCGATTTGGCAGCAGTATCCTGGCGATGCAACTGTGAAGTGAGGAAACGACACAAAGGGCATGTGGAAGTCTGAGAAATATGTAGCAAGACGTCAGGACCGCCAGTTCCGTAGAGGCTACCCTCTGAGCATATCTGGGTCAAATTGACGGACTGACATTGTGTACAAAGGTCTTTGCTTTGCCAGCCTGGACCACCTGTCCAAGCCAACAATCGTCCATTGAGGTCTTGAAAAATCAATCACTCGTCAGTGATACTCGACGATTATCAAAACTTGTTACAGCGGCAAGTCGGTGCGACTGCCGAGAACACACTGACCTTTACTGTTGGCTTGGTCCAATATTGAACCACAAAGCTCCATGTTCGCAGTCTCTTTATTTTCATCCATGACCTCTATTCTTTATGTGATATCGTCAAGATAAACTTCCAGAGGTTGACGTCCCGCTGGTGGGAGGCGCAAGGCGAGAGTCTGATAGAGTATGACAAAAAACAGCGCAACGCCGAAGCTTTGTCAGGACTACAGCATATGGTTTCTAGTGTAAGATTTGGTTGAAGCTCTGCTGTCCGCCAGAGGGTTCACCGAGTACTTAAGAGTACCTGTGTCGTCGCACAGTTGTGGTCATCCCTGGGTGCTTCAGCACCTGATGTACCAATGGGACCACGCCACGAGAATACCTTAGATATCACACAATAGGAAAATCGGCCAAATCCAGCCTTAGTGTGTTGTAATACGACTGATTTGTGTAATGTATTTTTCAAGAACCGGGTGTTTCACACAAATTACAATTCGCAAGATAATGCTTAATATAGTTTCTCAGCCATGTAACGTTACCACTTATTGTGTTTTTTCCTCTTTTGATCAGCTAGAGCGGAATCGAATCTCGAACCAATGATCAAACAAGTCAATTTACTTATAATTTTAACGAGGTCGCCCTGTTCCCACGCGGGTCTCTTTGGCATTCAGCGGTTGCTGGGTGTTAAACCCAAGGTCTCATGCAATTCCGCGGCTTAAACAGGCCAAATGCGGCTCGGAGCGATATTAACTTAGGCCGGTCGTCTGACTAGAAGATCCTCAAATAGGAATAGCCTCGAATTGACCACCGAAAGCGGGGTCAGAATCATGCTAGATAGCTCAATTCAAGCACAATCATACATGATCGGGTTCAACACTGGGAAATCTGGCATGGAGAGCGGGATGGGGATGAGGTCTACCTTATGAATAGAACGTGTCGCTTCAATTCATACGCCAAGCAGTATGGTATTATGTTAAAGCGGTACTTATATATTGAATTTAGGAGAAGTATTTCTGTTCTACTAATTCCCACCCATAAAGTTTACCTAGTCTGAAAAAATGAAATAGCAGGTAATACAGTCTACAGGGTAGCGAGCTTGGTAATCTAGACTTTGACGATATTTCATGCAAATTCAAATTCAAGAACAATTTAGGCATTGAGACCTTCTGGCTTTTAACTGATCTTTCACACTAAGCTTCGAAATTTCAGTTTGTCCTGCAGGGATAGTAAACCAGCGTTTCCAACCTCAGATTTTAACTACGTTCTCTGTGCCGATTCAATCTCTCAACCACGAACCTCAACTACAAGGAACACATCTAGCTCACAAATTGGATTTAGACAACTCCTGTACTCGAGTTTAGTACTCCCTACTAGCTAAGTTACTGGCCTATCACCACTAACCAAAGTGTCTACTATTGACTGTGCTAAGACCATCATTCATAGTCAACCGCATCCAAGAACTCAGTTTATCATGGATCTTTCCAGTCCGCCAGGGATGATGCGTTGTGCATGTCCCTGCAAGCTATTCTCACCCTCGCCGAACTGAAATGTCCTCTGATCAGGACTCGTACTGGTCTCTGTATCAGGGCATTCTGATCTTGCAGTGAATATCGGTTTGCCGTAGTAGAATGTCAGTGACCCATTCAGTCTTCAGCAGAACTGATCTCTGGGCGTAGGTATAAATCTGGGAGATTTCCCTCCTGTCAAAGAGGCACCAAGATCAATCCACACAGATCAAGCAACTCAAACAAATAAATAAACGCAGCAGTAAACATTACCGCTTTACAGAGCACAAAGACGATCAACACTATACTCAAAGATATTCTCAAATGCCTGAGATTATTCATACATGAAAAGGCAATACTCCTGGGAACCAAGAGAAAGTCCAAAAGCTTGCAAACGAGTGGATGGAAAAGCATATCAAGGTTGAAGTCGGTCCTGATGAGATCATTCTCAGGACGCCACCTGGAAGTGGTGATTATACGGCAGAGCAGTTTCAAACTCGTATGGAGAAGGATGGTTTGTGAGAGGATTGGAGGGAAGGTCGCAAATGAAATGGATAGAAAGAGTCTATAATTTAGACAAGGTCTTGACATAACCAGTCAATACAGAAGCTCGGTAAAGAAAGGTCTTGATAGAGTCAGTCAATATAAGGGCTCAGTAAAGAAATCCACGACAATCACATAATACATAATTCTTAATATATTCAGCTACCCGTGCCGCTTTTTCCAAGACGTGAGCGATCTTTTTCTTCACTATAATAGCTGAGGAAGCTAGTTCACTTTTACAGAAGACTTTAAGCAAAGTGATCATATCTAAAACATCCTCCTCCTTTTCTTTCGTGACAGCGAGCGACTGCTAAAAACTCAACACAAGCGGTGAATGTGGTGGATTTGGAATCAATTCATTATCTGACTCTGGTGTCACTGCTCTTCACGTGGCGAGTGAATCGTTGCAGGTCTGTGAGAATCACTATGGGTTAAGTTTAGTGACCAAGGGGCAGGCAGCTCTCTGCGCAAGCTTTTGGATGGAGGTCTACATTCACACTGGCCACTGGCCTTTCCAGGTTTTTTCATGAGGCAAGCCATTCAATGCACTACCACCCAACGACGACACTCCAATTGCGAACACATGCAATACCACAATGGAGGACTCAACAGCAATAGCGATGCCCAGGTTTACAACAAGAGCCCAGTTTACAAGAATCAACACTACGCCTAACAATAAAGAAAAGAGAAACTCAACAAAATCAAAAACGAATTTTAACCCCGTAGAGCCGATACTTGTAACACAGATAATGTTATCATAGTCGAATTCCTTACGAAGAACATGGTAGTAGGCCGGAACAGATGTGATATGAATTCCCATCAGGGACAAGATAGAGGAGCGAAGGGTTGATAAAGAATCAGAATTTCAAGATAGATTAATCCCATCTTTTCAGATCGGTGTCGTTCGCGTTCGCAACAAGAAGGCTGCGCAGGACTGAAGCAAAGAGCTCCAGTTTTACTCTCCTTACTTTCAAACTGTCGCTTTAAAGCGCGCGCAGAGTGACATGGCAAGCCATTCACAATGACCTGCATTCTCAAAGCGCTCACGTACCACTGGTACTGTTCATTGCCTGCCACAGTAGCATGGTAAGTCCTGTCAGCATCTCACCGGTAACTTCCTCAGCTCCGTGAGTGACGTTCACTTTTCATGCCAGCACCACTGCAGGTTACTGTCAGTGACAATGATAGCTCTGCACAATGGTCAGGTTTCAGGTACAAGAACAGAACCGCTAATCTGCAGCCGATCTGCAATCTCAACCTTTGCCCATCCAACTATTGATTATATGGAAGCTCAATCAATCTTCAGATACAATCAAGTCCACAACGTGTCAAACCTTCCAATGTCGAAGAAGGATCGGAAAGAGGTTATAGTCACCAAGTTTACCAGAGTCGGAACCACACCTGACAATGATCAAAAGCTCCTTGAGCTTGCGAGAGAATATGGAGATCATGGCGCCCAGATTGTTATTACTGCTGTCACGATGAGTGTCGGACTCCCAGCGAGAGGGCGGTTTCGAGTTGCGGGTGAGTACACAATCAAGAAGTTTTTGAAGCAGATGAAAGATCGAGGCTTGATGAAAGATTGGCATGTGGATGGATGATTGGCTCTTATTGTGGTCACTCATGCACATAGGATGAAGATGGCGGGGTGAGGTGCAAATCGGAACCGGTGATCTAAATCTAAAACTGCGTACCTACTTCTTCGTACAGTAGTTTTTAGGAGACTCAATTCAAATTGATGCACGCTCTTGTATAGCAGCTGTTCATGTCGACGAGCACTGGTCACTCAATACAACCTGAGTGTTACAACTATCTTGGTAATTTGTGATATCGATACTCCTTTATTGAATATGGTTCAAGACTATCTTTTTCGTCTTTCCATTACTCCCACTTGGATCTGTTCTGGTCAACGAACTCCTTCCAAGTAACAGGCTTCTCATCGAGAAGATCCAAGCTCTCCCTGAGATCAGCATCGCCGTAGTATCCAGGATCCTCCAAGAGCATCATGTTCTCAGTCAGCTCCTTTGCGATGGGGGCAGGGAGGAAAGACTCAAAGACATGGGCGGGGACTTGGCTGAAGGTGGCGGGCTTTCCGATGACCTCGCTGAACTCGGGGATGATTCTGTTGGGGGAGTAGTAGTCGGTGGCAGCGAAGATGCGCTTGCTCATCGTTCCGGGGAAGTTCTTGATGGCGGCCTTGACGAACTTGCCTGGGAATAGTTAGTAGCTGTCAATGTGGATGGGGTTTGTAAACTGACCCATGTCGGTGTTGACGTCAAAGAGAGGAACCTTGGCCTTGTCACCGTTGGCGGGAAGAGCCCAACCATAACTACCATCCTCATTCTTACGAATCGAAGTGAAGAGATTGGAAGCAAAGAAACCAGGAAGAACAAATGTCGCGGGGACGTTGATCTGTCGGACATACTCCTCAATCTCAGCCTTGCCCTCAAAATGCTTAATATGAGTAAGGCGACCGTTGCTGATCTTGTTGGTGTCAATAAGAGACGAGAAGACGAGCTGCTTCACGCCAGCAGCCTTGCAAGCATCGGCGACAGCCTTGCCCTGAGCGATCTCGCCGTTACCGCTGTTGGCCTCCCAGTAGTTTGTGACGAGGAAGACGGTGTGAGCGTCCTTGACCGCGGGAGCGACTTGCTCGGCGGTGTTCATGTCGGCCTGTAAAGTCAGATTGTGTTTTTGTTTTGGTGGAGAATACGATTTAACTCACAGCAACGACCTCGACGCCCTTTGAGGCGAGGGCTTGGGCAGCTGGCTTGGAGACATCGCGGGTGATGCCACGAATCTTGAACTCTTTGGAGAGAGCGGGATCGTTGAGGATGGCGCGGACGACAGAGCCGCCCTGGTTGCCAGTGGCGCCGAAGACGGTAAGAATCTTGGACATTTTGAGTTGTTGGGTGTTATTGAGTGTTGAAAGGTTTGTGTTTGTTGATTGGATGAATTGGATTGAGGGTGAGGGTGAGTTGATAATGAGACTGTTAATGAAGACGAGGAGTTGTCTTTATAGGTCCATGACACAACCGTGATGGTGTATTCAGCTTATTATTAGCCACAGAGCTCAGAGCTGCATGCATAATGGCACAGAAATCCTTAGCAATCTCTAGCAATCGAACCTCGTCCACTAACGTAGTAGAGATGAATAATAAGGTGCCAGACGCAGCCTCGTACAGCAGCGGAATCCGTGGCTATGATTGGTACGATCATCGAGTAAGCCGTATGTATACCAGAGTCGGCACGTCGGGGAACGCCAAGACATCGAGATGCAGCCCTAGCTAAGCAGGGACATGACGATTGGTGAGATTAATTGTTAGTGACGGGGAAATATGGAGATGGACCATGACAAAGCCAGAGTCGTGCAGTAACTTAGTGAGGATGCACTAAGATTAGTAACACTTGAAAAGCCCCTCCTCCTTTTAACGCGGGGGGCTCGGGAAACGATTCCAACACCGGGCGCGAAACACAGACTCGAGATCTGCAATTCGGATATTTCAACAATGCCGATGCTGGCGACTTGTCCATTATCTCAGTCGATTCTCACAATGATTTCAACGCGCGGGGCTAATCGCGCCGTGGTCAACGCGCAAACCGATACCCGCAGCAATGGTCACGTGGTGATAAGAGAGCACAGTCACGTGCGCTCATCTCATCCTGCATCAGCTCTCACCAAAGCTTTCAGGCAGGGCGAGGGCGCGTCAAGGCTCACCTCCCCTCCCTCACTCAACTCACGCGCGCAGAACCTCAAAAACATGGCCGAATGTCGATCCGACCAGAGCGACAATGAGATTCGCGATGAACGCGAACAAGAGGAATCCGGCGAAGATGAATCCGGCGCTGAATCCTCTGAGTCCGACGATGATTCCGAGTCCGACGGCGGAGGCTTGCTAGATACCATGGCCGCTGACGGCAGCGATGAAGATGACGATGGCATCTATCACCGCGACAACCTCACCCAGGATTCGTATCTCGACTCGTTCCCCCAGTTTGGTCGCCTTCCTAGTGAGTTGCGCAACACCATCTGGGAGCTGTTCTGTCCGGAACTTTGCGCTCGGCATCGCGTGCTTGACTTTCAGATCTCGTATGGAACAGCCCTGCATCCCGACGCAGCGAGTTCTTTTGTCTGGACTGTACGCGACGGTATTGCGCTTGGTGATCAGACAAAGAACCTCCGCGCGGTGTTTGCTGTTCACCAGGAGTCGCGCGCTCTGGCCACCAACGCCTTTCCTGATTCTCTGAGCATCGATGCCAGGTCTGGAGACGCCGCTGTTCGCTTCAACCGGAATTCTGATGTTGTTCTGATGAACGGTCTCAGTTGTCCACCGGGGAGGATGGTGTTTCACCTACCAGGTTTCGCCAGCGAGGTCAAAAACTTTGCGCTTGGCGGGCCGAACATCCTTGATGACCTCAGTGGTCCCGACGTACCAGCGCTATTGAGACACTTCACCCAGCTGGAGTCCTTCTACGTGAACGTCTCGAGTACGGATTGCCAGAAGTCCACTTTGGGGTGGTGCACATCCGATCTCGTCAACCGCTATCAAACGCAAACATACGAAGAACAGCCTGGACTCGGAGAAGACTTGCAGTTCTTGTGGTGCTGGCCTGATCTACAGCGACATCCCGACTTTGCGAGATTCCAGATCGACAGGGATGCATGGGATAACTTGCCCGATCCTCTCGGAAGCGAGCTGGAGCAACGAGGTCTCAAGGCATGGCCCATGGTTGCTTTTGAGTACGAGCGCGGACTTGGACGGTTCGAGTTGCTGCAGACGCTTGGACCGGACCTTGGTGACGACACTTCGGATGAAGATGATGATGACGACGATGACGATGGCAACAATGGACCTGATCTCGATGAGTACGAAAGCGATGGCATCGATGACGATGAGATTGTCGAGACGTACGATCCCTCAGACGAAGAAGGTATCTCGTTAGCCAGCGGCTCCCCTCCACCTGTCACCCAAGAAATCTCCGACGATGGGGATGATGAAGGTGCTGGCGCAAACTTTTCGAGCCCTGAAGCCGAGGAAGAAGCAGCGCCTGTGCAGCGAGGACGCAAACGACGAATAGTCTCCGATTCCGATGATGAAGACGAGGAGGACGTGGAACCTACAGCGAAACGCGCGAGAACCCGAATTGTCGACTCGGAAGACGAAGATGACGAACCAGAGGTGCAGCAAGACCAGACACGACAGCGCTCCATGTCAGATGATGAAGATGAGGATGACGGCGGCGTGTCAAAAGATTCTCCCGCAAGCGACTCCTCCAGCGAAGAAGAAAGCGACGAGTCAGGAGATGAAGACGCACCGCCTAAGAAATTATCTCTCGCCGAGAGGTTACGTCTCCATCGGCAGGAGAACCCAGTGGACGATGATTCAGATGCAAGCAGCAGGACTGCTGACGAGGAGAGCGAAGAAGAGCGGGATCCTTTCACGATGGGCATGGCGGATGAGTCAGATGGAGAAGGCGAGGATGGCTATGACGAAGATGACTGTTAATTCCATAACATTCTCACTTCGTAATTCATGTTTGAGTAACTAACTGTACATCTTTAGTGTAATAGAAAATAATACCAGCGATGGATCAAACAGTCTTCCCAGCAGCGAGTAGTTCAACAAACTGCTGGATTCTCTTCTTCCTCGTCTCCGGAGTCCGGCCCCTTCGCCGTTTCCAACCTCCATAAAAAACTATATCTCTTCGTCTTGTTCAACCCCCTCCAAAAACTCCCCCGCCGCTTCATTCCCCTCTACCGCTCTTTCAAAGTCGTCTGCATTACTCGACGATGAATACGCCCTCTCCCACCGTTCCATCCTCCCTCGCTGCATCAACCTTTGAACCTCCGCCTGCCGCGCAGGTTTCATACGGCCTGCTTGCATCAAAACCGCGACTTTGTCAACATTCCGCTGGGACCAGAGACTTTTCTTCCGAGGGGGCGTGAAGCGCCGTATGAAATGCGTGGCGTATTACATACAGGTGCTGGGGATTGGGGGTGGAGGCGGGTCAGTCTTTTGGCGGTTGATCTTGTTGTTCATGACATTTTTGGTTTTTGGTGTTTGGTGTTTGTGAGAGCGTGAATGAGAGGATGGATGTCTACGGCTGAGGTTGGGATGAGGTCAACACAGGCGATCACAAAAGGAGCACGCTAAGCCAGTTTCAATCAACAGACGCCCAACAGCCTCTATCTTTATTTTTTTTCCCTATCGGTGACTACTTTTGTAAAGCAGAAATATCGTATGTCCCTACCAATGATGATATCTCGCCTCCCCTGCTTCAGCTTCGACTTGGAGAGGTTACAATTCAGGATTGTGTAGGGTAGCTCAAGACGCGTCGACGTGACGTCTCGGAGAGAACAGCGATTCCACCGCACGTGATGGGAAAAGCTTCGCAACGAGCCCTTGGGTGAGTGGTGGATACCCAGTGAGAAAGTGTCGACTACAATATCGCAGCATCTCTTCAGTCTCGTACAAATTGATTGAAAACGATGCCAGTGGTAAAGAGACCATGTCTTCAATGTAAAGGTGAGATGGTCGCGTCGGTGGGCTGGATGCGGGGTGCTGACGGATGCTCAGAAAAACATGTCAAATGTGGGCGAATGCACTGAAACCGAACAGACATGGATGATGACGGATGACTGATTAATTGTAGGCGATGAAGGACAACCGAGGTGTCATCGCTGTATCATCAGGAACTTACCTTGTGCTCGACCTGCGAGGAAAACTGTCTTTCGGAATGCGTCAACTGGACCTTTGACGAATCAGACTTGGGCTGACAGTGAGATAAGGGACTGTAAGTCATTGACAAAAGATTCTATCGCTGTCGAGAAAGACATTGACCATCCAACAGTCAATACCAATCCGCAAAGTCCACTAGAAGGAGGTGCAGGTGCATCTTCAACAGCCCCAGCAGATTTCAACGACTCTACAGAGACAACTGACAATGAACCCGCAAGAGGCAACCCAGTATTCCCAGTGGCAGACACATCAGCTGGAAACTCACCCAGCTACCCTTCTTCACCATGGCAGCAGGCGACAGGTCGATCACCCACGGACCTGCCGAGCACCTCGAGCGCATACGCCGTAACCCACGACCATTCATCTCCCTATGGTCCACCGCGAGATCATGTTCACTCTCCCCGATCACACCAATCACACCAATCACACCAATCACACCAATCACACCAGCCGTACAACTCAGGAGGAGTAACGGAATTCCCACTCCAAGATCCGCAAGAGGCGTGTTTGCTTCGATACTTTGTTGAAGAGCTGTCACATTGGGTACCGACGATCTGGTAGAAGTGGATGATGATGTGATGCTAACGTGAGCAGCTTGATCTGTGCGATGAGAGACGGCACTTTCAACTCGTCGTGCCCCTCCGCGCTCGACACCACCCACCGCTTCTCTACGCCATATTCGCCCTCTCAGCGCGCCATCTGAGCCGTCTGCCGAAATACAAAACACCACGGGGAATTCTCTACCAGGGCCAGTTACTACCCAAACTCACACCGCACGACGCAGTGGAATACACGTTGAAATGCATCCCCGCCCTACGAGACTTTCACCTCATCCAAGACGACGAAAAGCTCGAGAGCATCATCGCCACAGCTGGTAAGACTCACCAAACAGACTAGCGATAGCGCACGCTGAAGGGTTGCAGTTATTCTCCGGCAGTTGGAAGAGATCGACGACGAGGAGGATCGAGAGCAGGAGCGGAACCAAAGGCGGAACGCGAAACCTCAGGTCAACTTCCTAGCTATCATAGACGCCGTGCTGAGAAGTCCACCGTCCAGGACCCTCTTCGGCCGCCGATCACTCATCCAAGCGGCATATTGGATGGCCGTCCGCCAGGAGCTGTACCACTCGTTTACAAAGCGCCACCCGCCAAAGATGGTTCTGGATCCAGAGTATGGAAACGGTGCGTCAAGGGCGAATAAGATTGTTCTTCACACGGCGCAGGTTGCGAAATGGCGATGGGCTGATGGTTCCGAACAAGAATGGCGTATGTGCTACACTACCCTCGGGCAGGATTGTGGTGAGACTAAACGGGTCGCAGTGCGACTTCAGAAGCAGGGCGAGGTTCTGGAGGATGAAGCACGGAGGGAGTATCAGCCGTTCTATGTACGACCAGCCGACAGGTCGAATGGGGAGATATTCCCGATCATCTGGTACTCGTCCGTGCTGGAGGTGACGACCATGCAGCTCAGCATCATAGCGAAGATGGTGCTGATGGCAGAGAACCCCTTTGTCGGGTAGGTCAATCTAACTTGGTGCACCTACAGCTACTTTGGGGAGAGATCCACTGACGTCAAAGCAGGGGAGGTTCATCGACACGTGCCCAGTGGAGAGAAATCGAAAATCATGTACGGCAGATGATACTTGATCTGTGTGGGATAAGTCTCTGCCATCCGGCGTGTCCACCGGCTCTTGTGCACGCTGCGTTTGGGATGGAGTTGTACGGCGACTTTTTCACGGATTTGTGTGAGAGGAGGGCGCTGAGGGGTGTAGTCGACAAGTTTCGAGATGCGAGGGCGTGGCCTGTCCAGAACCTGTCCAAGATGTTTGAATGACTACAATTGGACGCGGGATTACTGTCTGTGGCGACGGCACTCATATCGCATCAATGAAACCCCTTGAGAAGTTGAGGCGCGGCGGAACTGATGTTTCCCGCGACGGCGTAAATTGAACTGAGTTGAAGTGTGCGCTGTATCCGTATTTTTTCCATTATTACCGCTGCTGAACCCGCCAAGTCGCACCGATATGTTTCGGCACTGAAAGTGAAGGTGTAGATCCTTTCCACTGTTGAGATGGATTGTTTCAATGGCCATGGGCCCTTGACCCAGCTGGTGCAAGGATAGAGGGTCGTGGTCGTTTAAGATCGTGTCAGAGGTGACAAAAGAGTGGACATGTTGTGGTCTTGGGAGGTTGTGTTCAGACCCCTGTTTGTGTTTGTCCGTCTTACCAACAAGCAATGGATTGGGAGATGGTGAGAGTCAACATGTAGTGTCCCGGCTGGAGAGCAAACATTACCAACTCGGACTCGGTGGTTGGCGCGATGCGGTGCAATCACTGGGAACCCCCCTCATTCTGTTCAGTCAGTGCCGAATCCCGATCTCTCCCCCCACAGCGCAATCTCCTGACAGCTCACAAGGTGTCGAGAGCGGGACGGCTTCTACGGGACATCGAGAGCTAGCTGTGCCACTGAAACCAGGGCAATTGAAGTAAAGTGTGCAATGCCACGCGATACTGCTTCAGACCCTGTGCTCACAAGAACACCGAGTCTTGGTGCACAATCATCTCGTGGTTCAGTGACGGTTATCTGCACTGTTACTGTTGCGGAGTTGGCTGAGGTGGAGAGGCCAATAACCCAATTGAACCGGTGGTCGCTTGTGACGACGAGATTGGGCTGATCATTTCTTTCTTGATGCCCAGTCTATTTTCTCGCCTGGGCCCTGTCATTCTACCTTGACAGCGCAGGGCCCGCGGTTGCATCTTGCTCGGGGGGGATTGAGATCTACAACCGATCAGATTTGAGGTCTCACCCGCATTTATCGGGAGTGATGCCGTGTCCTCTCACAATTAATGTGCGCCCCTTGCAATAATGTGTTGCAACGTATCATGAAAACGGTTTGCGGTTGGACGGAAGCCACCGCGTGTCTCGCAATTGAGGCTGGCTGGACTAACTTATGCCTCCACCAACGATGCAGCCGACCGGATCCAGTTGATGCGATGCGATGCAATTCATTCAGTGTGATGACAGGCTGCGAGGTGATGGTGATGGTGATGGTGATGGTGATGGTGATGGTGATGGGATGGCACTGAAGATCGACTTCAGCTCTTCGTTTATCGCGCTCGAGTGGGGGTTGAAGCCGGCGGACACTCCCTGATTCCAGTTCAACATCATCACGCCTTTTATCCACGATGAAAAAGTTATACAGCGAAGCGCCGGGGAAACAAACGGTAACCTGAATCACAGTGGATACAGCACAAGCCCCAGTAAAGCATGCAGCTAATCATCTCACAGTGTCTTTGTCTCTCCCTACCTCCAGCACATGCTCATCACTGCAAGGGAGCCGGCAGAGAGCACAACACCAGACGCGAGGGATCAAAGAGACGATGGGAAACGGCAGTGGATGAACTGCTCCCCCCAGCCGTTTTCATCCCGCCCGCCTCCGCGATACAAGACATTCATATCCAAACGCAACGCAGCCGTTGCATGATGCGGCCGTTTGGACATACAATACGAGTCCTAGGGGCGCACAAGCTTTTCGTGCCGCAGTGCGTTTCACCAACAAACGTAACTGGCGTTTCTCTCGCCGTGGCGTCGTAGACTCGGTCAGCAATCATGGCGCCCCGACATGGATATCGCAGTCAATCGAGGAAAGAAAGAGTAAAGAGAGACATGACGTGGACAGGCGATATCAGCGAGAGGGAAAACAAAAAAGAAAAAGAAAAAGAAAAAGAAAAAGAAAAAGAAAAAGAAAGGCTACGCTCGTGGCTGAACGGATACTGACTGAGCATTGCGATGCAAGGGCGTTTGGATCATCGTCACGGCGCTGACCGATCAAAAGAGCTGGTCACACAGGATGATCCTTGCCACGGTCGTCAGAGTCTCAGATTTCCCTTACGCAAAGAAGCAAAAAGCACCCCAGGACCAACGCATCGCCAAAATGCACGCTTATCAGCAGAACATCAGAGAGACGTCGACCTACGTCGATCTGCAATCTAGTCTCGTGAACCGGTCTGTTCACGACCCAAATATCCATCCGCCTGTCAGTCTGAGCAAAGTGGACATCCCGTTTTCTCTCGTGAATTATCCCGAATTGCGGGTTGGATCTCGACAGGGGTGGGCAGCCCTACTACCCCAGGACGGGCCAAGATCACCAGAGGTCGGGAGTCAGACGGCACTAACCTGGCTTTCCCGAGCCCAAGCTCAGGTCAGGCCAGTTGTCTACCGGCTGGGTATGCGCAAGGGATGGCCATCATCTGGGGGGCGTGTCTTTGCTCCATCATCACTCTCTCGATCTTGTTCCCATTTTCACCCTCGCTTGCTCGCTCCTTCACTGCAAGAGATTTCGTTTATCCTTGTTTAGCGTCTGGACGCTTGGGGAATCACGCTGGGTAAACGTATTACTATATATCGTCGTCATCTCCGCCCTGTGCGTTTCAATTTGACTTACCTGCTCTCTCGAACCGTTTTTGTGCTGCGGAGACCCCGACACATTCCTTTCCAAACCACGTTCCTTACAATTGAAAAGATATCTTCCTATCCCTCAATTCTTCAGGACCTCGACAACGTCGACATTTACACATTTTCATCAACTCGCCGCTGCTATGGCCGAGAGCGAAAAACCCGAGGCCCGACTCGATGGCCTCGGCATCTTCTGGATCGTCTGGACCTTTGTCTGGACGTTCATCCTCGCGGGCGGCATGGTCTTCCTCTGGAGACGTCGCGACATGCCCATGCTTCGAATCCGAGACCTCCCGCTCTCCTTCGCCGCCATCATCCTTCTTCACATCTACTGGGGAGCCGTTCAGACGGGATACGTGTACTTCCCGCTGTTCACGCCCGAGGGCGAGTTCTGGATCATGAGCTTGTACTTCCCCTTTGGCATCGCCTTGTTCCACGCCTCCAACAGCCGTTTCCTACATGTCGCAAAGCAGCAGAAGGAACTATTTGCTTCGGATGAGAAGGCGCCTTCCAAGCGTCGTGTTAGACCTGGGTCGTTGCTTGGTCGCTTTCAGGCGCTTGATTACTCCAAGAAGATCCTCGTCACGGTTGGGCTGGGGATAGTGGTCCAGGTACAAAACTCGTGACAAGCATATGCGCGGCGATGCTAACGTATGCAGTTCATGCTCACCGTCATCATGTGGTGCTTATCCAAGAAGTTCCATCCCTCCTGGGGCCTCGCCGGCACGGAAGTCCATCCCGGCTCCGAGGAGTACCGAAAGTCTCAGCTCGGAAAGGGCTGGGAATGGTAAGCAAACTCCCCCTTGGACCTGATCTCATCGCGATATGTTGCTGACCCTCCTTCGCAAGGTGGCCTTCTGTGTTCTGGCAGTTCCTTTGGGCATGGATTGTCGCCCCTTACATCCTCTGGCAGGCCCGTGGTGTCAACGACACGCAGGGATGGAGAGTCCAAACCGTCGCGTGCTGCATTGCCAAGTGAGTCATCCCTTGATCAGGGCCAACACCATAAACTGACCGAGACACCACAGTCTCCATGCCACTCCTATGTGGCTCATCGCCTTGTATGTTCCTGCCATGGCACCCATCAATCACTACTGGATCCCTCCTCAATGGTAAGCCACCTACCTCGGCAAGGGCCCCCCTTATTGAGAAACATCCACGCTCACTGTCGCAAAACAGGCTCGCCATTTCCATCATGGCCATTGAGATCTTTACCATCTTCTGGCCCTGCTGGGAAGTCATACAGCACCAGAACCTCCGCCAAGAGACCCTCGACTCCATCGCTCAATGGCAGCTCAACAAAATCGCGGCGACAAATCGTGCTCGATCTGTCGCTACTGGTTCCACTACTGTTGCCCGCTCTGCTCTGACGTCCTGGTCCAAGGACGGTTCTGTCAAGAGCAGCGCCTCCGGTGAGAGCATCCTCACCATGGAAGCTCTTGAGTACGTGCTCGAGCGCAACCCCGAACCTCTGCAGCAATTCTCAGCCCTTCGTGACTTTTCGGGTGAAAACATCGCTTTCCTACGAGCTGTCGCTGAGTGGAAGTCTTCATTGCCAGCCGCTGTGCGCGACCCAGAGAAGATCAAGGAGCCGTCGGTGCAAGAACTCGTCCGCGAGAGATTCAACAGCGCTCTTCGCATCTACACCGGCTTCGTCAGCTCTCGCGACGCAGAATTCCAGATCAACCTGTCATCGCAACAGCAAAAAATACTGGAGGGTGTCTTTGAGAGCTCCGCGCGCATCCTCTACGGCGACAAGAAGCAGGTTGACCCAGCGTTGCCATTCGAGACATTCCAGATGGTCACAACACCCACCAAAGTCGTTTCTTCGGCTGCATCGTCGCACGGCTCCGAGACAGGTATCATGGCAGCGGACTCCGTCGCTGACACTGGATACATAGGCTACAAGGCTATGTACTGGGGTGACATCCCCGAGGGCTTCGATGCGACCATCTTCGACGACTCGGAGAAGCACATCAAGTATCTTGTGCTCACCAACACGTGGCCCAAGTTTGTCAAGGATCGACGATGCTCGACTGACTCCAACGATACCCTCGAGGCAGGAAACGGAATCTCCAATGCTAAATGATTGGACTGGGCGATCTAACCTGAATTTACGGATTTGTTTATGGGATGGGAGTTTGGCGGTGATTTACAAGTGATTCCCTCTTTATTCCCTCTTTTATCTTCACTTTTTTACCGGGAAGGCTTCTTGGAGACCTACTCTGTGTATCTATTAATGAAAAACACGCGACTGCATCGCCAGTCATTCTTCTCCTTAAGCAATCTCACAATCTCAATCGCATCTGATGGCCGAGTTGAAGTGAGCGTGTTCATCTGCGGTAGCTTCAATCCAAGGGATGGCATTTACCGGCCCCTCCCGCCCGTGCCCGCGGAGAGAAAAAAAAAAAGCCTCAGCGGGCTATAAACTACAGGGCATCTGGCCCTAATTCCAGGCTGGACTAGTGGACTATCTAGCCTGCGGTCTCGTCCGTCGCGGCATACGTGGTGTCGATATTCCCTGGTTTCCTGCAGGTCGTATCACAATCATTCTAAGATGTTGACTACAAGCCGTCTCGAATCTCGCGCATTTGTCCTTGCAAAAGTCTGATGAGCTCGGAAAAGTTAATCCAAGCCAGCGAGCAAGGGCCTGCATAAGCGTCAGGGGTTTCCGTCAGCTTTGACCTGAAGCTTTAAGAGCGTGATAAAGATCTTCATGCAGACAGACCAATTATCCACGTTAAATCATCCACTGGTCCGGATATTGCATGTGAACTTGTTTTTGTTGATTGCATTGGGCACAAAGGATTAGAGATTGACGTTATGTTTCTTGCTGGGACAATCGAGATCTTGATGCCAGATCCTTTGTGATAAACCGATCAAAGGCGATCGCTAACTAGATGGTGGAAATTATGGGCGCTATCTTAGCGGCCGATAAAACGTGGAGGGCCTTGCAAGACATCATGGGCACTGCAAGTCTAGACTCGAGGGTGAATCATCATGTCTGATCGCCACAAATGATCTTTGCGTGCTTCGGTATGACAGCCTCTTGGATGACCCACGTTGGTTGAAACCATGGACGTCGTAGCAAATTGATGATGGGGTCCCAACTAAAGTCTTGACGGTCGATGGGTTTCATGTTCATCCACCTCTCAACACAAAAGGTTGCCATGCCAATGTTTGAAGTGAGTAGAAATTGCCGCGCGTAGAGAGGCAAAGGCTTCCAGCCGAGCCAGCGCGTTGATTCAATCGCACCATCCACCGAAGCATCTGATTTTCCGAGACAGATGAGGACTTGATAGGCCTGGGAGTAGATCTCATGCATAGGTCTGATTTGTTTGGACTTTTCGTCGTTGTCAGCCTGGTTGATACAGAGGGCATCAATCTATAGAATGCGCCTTTGTGTTGGAAGCCGCAAGTCCAAGAGGGCGTCATGAAGATTAGCCATAACACCGATAATGTGTCCAGAACATTTGAGCTCGTGTCTGTCTGGTGATATCGTGCGTAGGACAGAGGCTCAGAGCCTCGAATCTGGTCCGCCAGGATAGTCCAGCATTGACCAACTCGCATTCCAATGGATCCTCGCGTGCACCCGGCTCCGAGATAAGCAATCGTATTTCTTTATGGTCGCCCTAGCTTTGCTGGTATTGCTCGGAAGATGGTCGATTGGGCAATGTCTGTGAAGACGCTATTGTCTCTGAGAGGCTCGTATACATGTGAGATAAGGACTTGGCCCCAGGCAAGGAAGGGCACCGTTAGATATCCACACTATCTTTCTCAATGCCGTCTTTGATCGCTGGCTCTTGTTACTCTTTTGACTGGAAGTCTGCGTCGAAAGCCATTGATGAGACAGATGACGATGTAGCCGGTGCATCAATCGAGGCGGAGCATGCGCTACGCCTCGGACGCCTCTGCAAAGCTGGCTTTTGTGTAGAAACATGACTGCCCTTTTCGACGTCGCTGACGTCGCTGAAACACGTTCTCGTGAGTTTCTTATGATTTAGATTCGAAGCCGCCGCGTGTTGTCAGTAGCTGGAACGTTGGTCTCTGACAAAGACTGGAAAGGCCTTGAATCAAGCCTACGGGAGGCTGAGTCGGTTGAAAGAGCGACGTGATTGCATGATCGAGACAGGCTGCCCTCCATCTAAAGCGTGCTCCTGTGTTACGTGTACCATTGTCTTGTTACAGCCGCATTTCGGGGCTGCCCCAAGTAATATGACGTATAGAGCAGGACCAAGCCTGTTTTTCTGTCTGTTGGTCTTCTCGATTTCCCGGTCTGTTTTCTCAAATTGCCATCGTCGCCGACGACTGTTTGCTAATAATTCTGCTGTTGGTACCCAGCACTGCCTAGCAGCATCCCTTGACTACTTGACTAGCCACGTTACGGGGGGAAGAAAACTCGGGACCTCAACCCGAAATATAATGAAAGAGAGCGAGATGACTTAAGCTTTTTATTTAAATTATGAATTCTTTTCTTGGTAATGAAAATCGCTTTCAAGCAATAGCCTAACTCAGCAAGCAAGCGTCCTCTTGTTATCCATCTCCGAATAATGCATAGCGTTGGACCTCACCACGTGGTGAGACAAAGTCCAGTCCCCTGAAGCTCCAAGCCTCCTCAGCAGATTCACAGCGTCGACTAGTGAGTCATCGATAGCACCGGGAATTCGGGATTTCATTTGAAGGACAGATCCGCCTTCGTGGAGCTCATAGTACCAGCACCAATCGCTGACCTCTCTGAGTTTCAACAGCTGTGCTTCGGCGTTGGAAGCGCTGTCCTTCCTGTGCAGGAAGACATGAATCCATCGTGCCTCGGGGCTCATTTTGGGTATAGGGAAGAATTGGACAGTAAGGCTGTTGATTTGTGCTGGAGCTTGAGGGGAGAGGTTTGCTGGTAGGGAAATGAAGAGTTTATACTTGCGCGCCCTTTAGGAAATCAATGGTTCAAGGGAATGTGAATAAAAGTGATGAATCTAATCACCTAGTGCCACAGTCAGCAGTGACAGTCTGATACATGGCAGTGTTGCTGGGACTGCCATGTCGACTCTCTCCACTCATGGACGGCCGAGTCTGTGACTCATGGTGATATCTGCAGCCGCTCACTGTCACAAATAAAGAGTATGGTTTGGATATGATCGCCTTTGCTCCTAGTTCTGCTGTAGAATGCTGCAGTCGGCAACAAGACAGTAAGGCTTCTTGTGTAAATGCGAGAAATCCAGCAAACCCCGATACCTGAGCTTCGGAGTCATTCCCGGCCACTTCAGAAATCACATGGGTATATCTAAGATGCTGTATTTACCAAGAAAAGAAGCCCAGAGTGGCAGAAGTAGCCTAGACAGCCAGGTCGTCTTACGGGGTTGTCACGTGCGAGTCTACTGAGTGCCGAGTTCAACTCCGACCAAGACCATAAATTCACGACTTTGCATTTGAAAGAACATTCCGGTACCCAAAATCCCATCGCAGAAGGCGCCATGCTGAGAGAGAACTATCTCCTCGCCGCTGCCATCCTCTATGGTGTCAAAGCTCGTGCCAGTCCGAGCTACTCACGCATGATCACCCCAAACCCTCGCAGTATCTCTACTCGCGATACCTGTCAACATTGTTGACGGGCCGGCATACCTCCTTGCTGCACTAAGTTTTGGGGCGCTGGGCGATGCGTTTCTTGCTTGGGATTCAGAGCCGGCATTCCTGGCTGGCCTTGGGAGCTTCTTGACGTCGCATCTCTGCTACATCGCACTTTTCTATCAGACAGGTGCTAAGAGGCTTGTTCTGGAAGATCAATCACGCATCGATATCGTTATAACAGCTATTCTACTTGGACCTACGATGTTGATGCTACTGATCCCACGAGAGAACAGCGAACTTCGCTTGCCGATTCTTCTATATACCTGTGCCATTCTGGGTATGATAGTCTCGGCATTGACGATCGAGAGCGACAAGCTCGCACTGGGAGCTGTTGCTTTTACGGTATCTGATGCAATTCTGGCTTCTGGGGGGTTTCTTGTGCCTGCATCATCTTCACATCAAATCTGGACGGACTATGCTGTTTGGATTCTGTATTACTCGGCGCAATGCATGCTTGCAATGGGCACTCTGGAGCAGGCTGGTATGCAATTGAGCACTGGCTGATGGATCAGATGGACTCCAAATGTTAGTTCGAGACGAGAGAAAATAGTTATTCAATGAGCAAACAGAGGATGAGGCGCATGTCTCAACATCTCTGTGGCGCGATTGACAAGGCATATTTATAACTCAACCCCCCACTCATTTGGATCGATAGCAGACTTGAAATTCTGGCCAAGGTCAGGATGTATTCTAGGGATAGTGGAAAAGTGTCATAGCTTACATCCAAGTTCGCATCAGTTTCAGCGCTGTCTTGGCCTTGCATGGACAATTTAATTATCCGCGTCTTCTTTTCTTGTAACTTTAAAAACAGTCTGGAGAAAGTTAGTCTCCATCGTTCTTGTGAGATTGAGAAGACCTACGTGTTCGATGGAACCAGCCGTTACGTATTTGAAGATGGTGACTGGCCTCTTCTGGCCCATCCTGACGACTCTTGCGATCGCTTGATCCTCGATGGCCGGGTTCCACTGCGGCTCAACGATGTGAACCATATTTGCTTGTGTGAGAGTCAGACTAGAGTGGTGTCAGTAATTGAATCTTGGCAGCTGAAGGTAAGCTTACCCAACTGCGCCAGTGTTGATGGATATAAGAAGAACTCGAATCATTGGGTCCTGGCAGAACAGAACTTGGAGAGTAGTTCCGTTCGGCCGGCCAGCGGGTTGCGCCCGTCAACCTGAACAAAGGCAATTCCTTCTGCTTCCGATATCGCTGCAAGTATATCAAGAGTATCTCTCCAGCTCGAGAACACAACACTGTCCAAACATCAATAATATTATACAAGATGAGCTTCGGGAGACTTACCTCTTAGAGCCCGCGTCCATGCATGATTTCTTGATGTTGTCCACGACTGCTGACATCTTTGAAGATTTCTGCTTCAGCTCATGGCCCGATCTTCTGTAAGACTCCCCAGCAGGAGGTCCCGGTGTATCGATATCCATTGTAGATGGCGTTGGAGAGGTGTCGGCCGAGGTGAGGGTGCCAGGGAAGAGGCTTCGTCATTCATCTCAGACTCCAGCCGACCGCAAATTGGGCAGCTATCAAGACCACCAAGAAGATCAGTCTTTCCAGCCCTTTCATCACAAAACCCGCAGGCGGGCTCTGCACTCGGCGATCTTGAGGCCTTGCGTTTTGTCTTCGGCACAGCCAACTGATTCGTGCGTTTTGAGCCGTAAGCACTGATAGAGATAGCTCCGTGGTTGCAAACCCTCCTGAATTTCATGATTGCCGAGAACAAAATATTAGACTTTTTGGAGTTCCCTTTTTACCGGCCATCTGGTCGAAATCTTCCCTGCATTGGTATTGGTCTAGAATGCTTGTAAACATAGACTTCTCAGTCTCGGTGGGCGCTACATCGACCCTCTCTATAGTGCTGGGCGGGAGTTCCAGCTTTGCTTGCGTTCTTCGTAGGCAACAGGCTTTGAGCATTATTTTCAGGTTTCGAGCCCCGTCAAGTCCGCTCGGCCGATTCTCCTGTTCCTCTCTGAAAGGCTTGACTATGTGCTGCTCAAACAGGTTGCTTTGGCAGAACGGTTCGAGCCGCAGGAACTTCAGCAGTGATCTGAGGTCGTCGAAGCTATCCTGAATGGGTGTTCCGGTCAGACACCACCGCGTGTCACTTTCGAGAGAAGCAGCGGCTTTGTGCAGCTTGATCGAAGAGTTCCGTATTTGGTGGGCTGTTTGACGTATTTGTCAGAGGAACTTCAGTCATTTCGTCACATATGTAGGCAGCTGAAACATCACCGCTGATGCCACTTGTGTCACTCGACAAATCTAGGTCCATGCCGGAGTCAAAATGGTGGAGAGAATCTACTCCGTCGGCACAGGCAGCTTGTCTTGGGGAATACTTGGTTGGAGAGTCATTCTCGGTGTCACTGTTGCACTCTCTTTCTCGCTTGAGGGATGGTGTCATATCGAACTAGCTTGGTTGGGCGCCTTATGAATGGGTGTGACTGACTAGGTTGGGGGAAATTTCAAAACTCTCTATGGAATTATTGGACAAATATGTAATGGCGGTCAAACTGAAAAAGCCTTACGAAATTTCCATACGTCAGGCAATCTCTTCAATCAGGCTGTGCTGGGATACGCGCCGAGAGTTGCAACACTGCCCCGATTGTGCCACCCCGGCAGGTCATTCTTCACTTTTGTTCGCTGTGGTCAGCCTCGAAACACGTCGATCGACCTTGGGTTGGAAGTGAGGCGACGTACATATTCTATGACATCTGGCCTAGTCCACGATTACAGTTCTTTCATCTTCACCCTACGTCTATCAACAAACATTGAACAAATATAGAACAAACATCGGATGAGCATCTGCAGTGGCCACAAATCCACAACCAATCTTCGAAAGGTCTCTAGACCTTTTCCGCCTAGAGCTTTCTGATGATCAGATGAAACAAATCAATGGAGCCAACCAGAAGACTGTCACCGATACCATTGGAGAGATACAGGACAAACTAGGGCGCAGGAAAGACCTCTGCAAATTAACCCGGATCCAGAGATTTCTCCACGCTATGGAACATGTTGAGAAGCTTGTCACAATATTTCTCAATGCCAGCGACTTCGTGGCTTTCATTTGGGTAATCATAATCGTTGATTTCCGGTATTCTTGTACTGATGATGTACTGTAGGGTCCAATCAAGCTGGCGCTTATGATCGGCTGGCACCACCTGGACTGACGCTATCAGGCAGCTGATTGACGCTTATGAAGAAATCGCAGAAGCGCTAGGTAACCTTGCCTTCTTCCACAACCTCATTCAAAGTAGAGACCACTTGCAGTTGGTCTTGAAAGATTATTTTTCGGATATTCTTTGCTTTCATCGGTGCGTCCCAGATGTTTTTTCTCGTCCAGGTTGGTGTACCGATCCCTTTGCATCTCTTATAAACTGATCACTTTTTGGGTTAGAATGGGAAGGACTTTTCAAATTGGCCTGGGGAAGCTTTCGACGCGCAGTCAAGCCAATTCTCGAAAGTCTCAAACGCAAACAGGCATTACTATCAGGCGACAAGCTGCAATTTCACGCTATTCTCAAGGAAGTCTCAGATTCCGACCAGTGCGCTAGAGATCATTTCAGTAAATTGCAGACCAGTCTCGAGCATATAAGGTCTACTTTGGCTTCAGAGCAGCTACAAAGCAAGATGCTCCACTCACAAGGAATGAAGACTTACTTGGAAAGTAGATTGGATGTTTCAAAATCTCGTACTGACCTTCAGTTGGAATCACAAGACCCTATACTTGAGAATTCTGGTAACTGGATATTTTCTGATTCAATTTATGAGTGTTGGGAAAGGGGAAAGTCTGCAGAGAATAGAGTCTGGTTTCTCAATGGCTCCCCTGGCTCCGGTAAGTCATCAACACATTCCTGATTGTAGGATTATTCGTCAGCTAATTCACGATCCACTGTTTAGGGAAGTCCACCTTAGCAAAGACAATCATTCGTCATCGAAAACGGAAGAGATCTTCTCAGTTCTCCCGATGGAGCTTTCTAGCTGATTTATTTTTCAAGCACGATGCCACGGACCGGAGAACGGCTCGTTCCATGCTTCAGCATATCATCATGTAGCTCGCCAACGCAGATGAGACTGTGATGGGATTGGCCTGCGAGAGACTATCAACCACAGAGTCCACTGAGCTTGCTGATCTGAGAAGACTCGCAAGTGACTGCTTCACATCTCGGCAGATGGCTACAATCGTTCTTGATGGACTAGATGAGGCCATGGACAACGAGCATGAGGTTTTCATCAGCTGGTGTCTAAATGAACTCCTACCTGTCGCAAAAATACGCAGTTATAACCTCAAAGTACTGATTTGTGGACAGAGGGACGGACGACTTGATGCGCTATTGTCTCCCTATCCCCAGATTCGACTTGACAACGTCGGTGATCACCGACACGACATCGAGCAGTTCATCAGAGGTCAGGCTGAGAAGATAGGGGCTAGGTTCTCATTAACACAGGAGGAAGAGGAAAGCTTGACTTTGAAGGTATCAGGCGCATCCGAAGGTATATATAATGCCTTAGTCTCCCGTACAGTGGGTGGATGTTAATCCAATCCAGGCGTGTTTCTCTATGCACGAGTGGTACTCGACAACCTTGCAGCAATGGATTCCATACAGGAGTTTGAAGATGAACTCGAAGCCGATACCTTCCCAGAAAGTCTGGAAAAAGCGTGAGAATACAAAGGAGACCGTACAGAGTGACATCGCTAATATAGTCAGGTACGACCGCATCGCTGATGGTATCCTCAAGAAACATGGTCCCTCGCGCCACAAGACCGTAAAGAAGATTTTAGGCTGGGTTGTTTGTGCTGCAAGACCCCTTCGATGGCGTGAGATACAGTCAAGATTCTGTATCGATGCAGAGAAGGAGACTTGTAGTATCAGGATTAGACGCCAAGACACCTGCAAGAGCATACATAGCTCTCTCGTGGACGTAACGAATTGCGAGATGTATCCAAATACTGAATCAGGGCAGGCCATTAGCATGGTCCATGAAATAGCAACCAAGTAAGACCAGATACCACCCTCACCCCTTGACGCGAACTGACAGTGTCAAAGATATCTTGTTCGCAATGGTACAGTTAATCTCCTGCGAGAGCAAATAGATATGGCCCTCTTCTGTTGTCGCTACCTATCCTCTCGGCCTTTTACTACAGGCAAGAGCCAAAACATCACTACCGATATTCGTTCAGGATATTTTGGGTTCTTGGACTATGCTGCTGCTTCCTATGCCGTCCACATACAGAAGGTTGAGGCTTCAGAAGTATCGACAGACTCAGCACCGAAGTTGGATTCAGTAAAAGCAGCAGCAGCTAATTTAGAAAAAGGACATTGCAAAGAGGCCGCAGTCGAACCAGAATACATTGACAGGGTAGCTCGAGACTTGAACCTGGCTATTGCAGATAATGTGCGAGCTGTGCGAGAGCTTCTCGATCCGCAACGAGAGAAGTCTGAAACTGAAGTCATCGAGTCAATCGTCGGGCCAATCAGGCATAAGTGTCACAAGATTCAATGCTCCAAGTTTGCCACGGGATCTTCGAACGAGACTGCACTCGAGCAGCACCTCGCAGTGCATGATAGGCCGTTCAGATGCCCCCATGTGGATTGTTTTGGGCATGCAATTGGTCACTCTTCTCAAAAGCAGCTGGAAAGCCATGACAAGGCCTTTCACCGCACTACAGCTGAAGTCAAAGCCATCTTTCCTAGGGAATTCAAGACCCGCTTTCTGAACGTTTTTGAAGCTTGCGGAGCTGGTGATCTTGACGAAGTTAAGAGCTTTCACCGCGAGGGGGCTTCTCTTAAAGGACACGAAGCAAATCCTGTCACGCCTCTGTGTGCTGCTTCTGAGGCTGGGTATGGCCCTGTTTGCAAGTACCTCGTTGATAACGGGATCGACCCTTTTCATTATGTGTCTGATAGAGCTTCCTCGCGGAATCCAATCACTGGTGTGATCAACGGAGCGCATCTGGACATCTTGGAATTATTTCTGCACAGTGGCAACGGTCCAGATGATACAAAACTGGCAGACTGTATTGCCCGGGCAATACACGCGGATAGCCCAGCCGCTCTGAGCATGATCCCGAGTATCAGACGTTAGCCAATAGACCATGCGGGGGTAATCCGGTTGGTGCCAGGTAGAATAATGTGCAAAGCCAACGGGAAATCATCCCGGACACAGTGTGACTCACTGGATGCCACCCTGTTACATGTCTGGTTCCAATACGTCAAGCCAGAGCTTTACAATAAAAAAGGGGCATTCATCGCACAGTCTAACTGTGCGGAGTGCAAGATCTGGAGAGACGTGTTCTTTCGACAACTCGATTCCTTCCACTTAGCGCTAGGTGGGGGATACCACTCTCTTGCCATGTTCCTAATGGATATCGGTAATGATGAGTATCTCCAAATTAGAAGCCCGGATGGCGATACACCATTGCACAGTTGCACGACAGGACTGTGTGCAGCGGACTGCAGTAACTGTATGTCCATGTTTCAGCGACTTCTTCAATACCGACGGTGGTAAATTCTCGAATATTGCGGACAGTCAAGGCAGGCTAGCGGCACATACAGCGTTGCATTTTCGTACCCCAGATACTATTTGGCGAGCTATTCTTGACAATACCGGAGACATCAACCACAGGGACAGATACGGGCGAAGTTTGTTGCATATGGCATACTCTAGTCGTCCTGCTTCGATTTCCGTGCTACTGGAGAACAAGTCTGTTGACCTATTCAGTCGAAACAAGCAAGGTCAAACCGCATTCTCCGCTGCAGTCGATGACAGTTTCTTTATCGATGTGAAGATTCTTGAATGTCTTTAAATTGAAAGCATGCCCAGGACTTGCATGGATACCAGACGAATCCAAGGAGAGACTCACGCTACTTCATCACGCAATCGAACGATCAACAAGCTATAAGCCAGGCTTCTTTAGCGAGAGAGTCAAGTTCTTGCTTACATGGTCCGAAGTCAAACGAGTCCTCGCGGACTATCTAGCCAAGTCGACTGGTACCGATCGGAGAAAACTGCGAGACTTTGTAGAGGAGGAAATGTTACAGGGCACACTAGAAAGAATGGATTCGATTGGGTTCAACACTGCATGACGTTGCAGTATAGAACCTGATAAGCCACGAAATTCATATTTGCCACATGGCCGTGGTATGTTAATCTTGTGCTCACTGATGCGACACGAATGAGACCAAAGTTGAGGAACACGGTATCTAATGGAATATAACGCGCTACTAGCCGTGATAGAGTCGTAAGCTGGAGATGTGAAATGAAGGTTCAGCTTAGCACAGATAGTTCGTCGGCTGCCCTTCCCTGATACATCGCCCCGATGGCGAAGTGCTTACATGTATATCAGGATCGGTGTGAATCATTTATCTACTGACCACCATGGTACTCAATTGAAGTAGAATGACCTGTTTTGGATATTCAAATGTGTCAAGACTCATTGTCTCGCCTCAAGCCACATCAAGTCGCGGCGGTTGGCTACAACAGTAAGTGAACGTCTAGGCCCTCTAAAATGTTGGAGGACTGCACCTCATCGGCCATTGATGCTGATAGTGCCCCTGCTAGTTCAATCGAGAGTCTGGGGTAGAGTCTTGTGCGAGCCGACTGAGATGGATTTTCTCACATCATCAGCACTCAGCCGCCGGTAGCCAATCACTTACTCATCGGAACATCCTGCCATACTACTCGCGAGCATGCAGCCAGCTTATGCAGCTAAGGGAAGTAATATCACAATCAACTGAAGCCCACCATGAACAATTCCAGTTCACGTGTCAGAGCAGAGTCCTGTATCGAAATCACGTCTAATGGTAACCAGTTCGCATATCGCTTGTTCCAGTGGTGATCTACCGGTACTAATGTGTAACACTGCAACTGGCACTCGGCGCTTTAGGACGACTGCTTCTCACGAAAACTCTGTGCAGCGCTGGGCCTGCATCTAACATAGCTATCACGCCGAAGATCTCCGAGTAAGAGTGTTTCCATCACACAGTATCGCATTGCTAGCTTGCAGATCTAGAGCTTATCGTTCAATACCAATGAACCTAGCCGTGTCCGTATGGAGCCACAAACGAGGCATGCTTTCTTCTTCGCAATTGGTCGCCTTATCTTCGCCACGATACCTATCAATGAGGCCAACCCAAGCTGAAGGAAGCTTCGATGCGCCGGTAAAAGTGGTACCTGGTGTTGATTCAAGACGGAATCGCAATCCCAACTACAAGCTCACAGCTGGAAATTGTACGAAATCACAGGAGATCTTGGCAGAGTTAATTATAGCTATTAATTATCTCGGGTGCAGATCATTTAGCAGTCACTAATTGTTCGCGGGTTACACTCAGAACGAGGCGATCATTCGCCGCTCCTTGTGCCGTGTTTCTCTCCCATGCTGATCGTCTCGCGTCAAATCGGCGACATATCCGGGCAGGTTTCATTGCAGCTGCCAGTACCAGTCCATCTTCAACGCAGCCTAACCTAGACCCCAGATACGACTCCAGATGACAGCTTACAGAAGAGCCCTCGATTGATGCAACACAAAGCAGGCGGAATTCGAATTTGACGCATGCAGGTCTGGGCAACCCCTCCAAATTTCCCAAGCATACATCACCAGCTGGTTTCAGCCTTTATTCTGCATCTCAGCAGACTCAGCTAGTGACATACGCCAGGATGCTTTACCCGGACCGTTGGGACTATCTCTTTCCGCCCCTATAGGAGTTAAACCATAACATTAACTCTAAATGCCTAAGTTACTTTAAAAGAACATTCTACACGCGCGAATCAGAAAGTGTCGTCTGGAAAAGAAAGGCGCTAAACCTACCCTGCATTTGCCTGAGTACCTCGGGCGCAGGAAAACACCCAGCACTAGCTCGACGAGTCAGAAATATTGAATCAAATCCCAGCAAGTTTGAGCCTGAGTTTACCCAAGGCCTTTTGTCACTTGCAATGAAAGCTCCCAGTTTTCTTTTCTTCCCTCTCATCCAATGCTTCTCGAAGGATCAACGGCAAGGAATGCCGCTCCAGGCCTCCACCGTGGATCGCAACCCGATAGGTGCAATAATAACTTGACTGATAACTGCACGCTAGCACTAGCGCGTCAAGCGTCAATTGGCGTGCCTGTGCGAGCGACTTTGTTACAGGTTCTGGCTCTAGACTTTCCATATGGCCCACGTGAGATTCGCAGGGGACGGAGATGTTGGACTCACGTTCCCGCCGGAGTCGCGCCGTAGTGGTGTCTTGATCCGGGGGTCGACTCTGCGGGGAATCTGTCGTCTATTGGTCTCCCGTCTCCAATCTCCCTCGCCATTCGTGCGTCTAACCCCAGATGCCTACATCCCCTCCGTACCACAGCAATGCACGCTACGTATCATCACACTCTCTTTTGCCTGTTTGCCTTTTTAGCTTAAAGGTACCTTTCTTCTTCTCTCGAATGTTGATGTTACTCTGCTAGGTCTAGGACAGGCATCCTTTCGACCAGCATGTTCCCAACGCGACGTTTCGATTTTTTTCTCATAAAGCGTCAACGCTCGGCACCGTTGCATCCAACGCTCTCCTCTTCTCCAACTCATCCTCAACTCATTGTTGATATCCTGTGAAAAGCCAGCATGAGCACCAACGACGATAACAAGGGCATCTCAGAGGTCAAGGGCGACGGCGCCCACATCGACCATGCCTACGATGTCGAGGCAAGGAAGGAGATGGCCGCCGACATGCAGGGCGCCATCGACGCCGAGAACGCGGAGCACAACATGACCGTTCTCGAGGCCGTTAGAGCTTATCCCGCTGCTTCTCTCTGGGCCTTCAACATGTCCTGCACAATTGTACTCACTGCTCAGCGCCCCCACATTCCGTGTTGCCCGAATTGTGGCTAATCTGACTGGCTGTAGATCATGGAGGCTTACTGTGTTTTCCTCATCGGCAACTTCATCGCCCTCCCCGCTTTCGCCGACAGATACGGTATCTGGAGTGAGACCAAGGGCAAATATGTCATCGAGACAAAGTGGCAATCCGCCCTCCAAGTCGGTGGCCCGATTGGCGCCATCATCGGTGTCACCATCGCCGGTCCCATCACCAGCCGTATCGGATACCGATGGGCTACCATCAGCGGTCTCATGCTCCTCAACGCCTTCATCTTCATCTTCTACTTTGCCGACTCTCTGCCCGTCATGCTCGTCGCTCAGCTGCTCGAGGGTATCCCCTGGGGTGTTTTCATCGCCAACTCTCCTGCCTACTGCTCTGAGATCGTGCCGCTTCGGCTTCGTGCGCCTGCTACGCAGATGCTTCAGATGTTCTGGGCCATTGGTGCGATCATCGTCGGTGCTGTTGCTTATCGCTACAATGATCTTCACGAGCAGGCTGCTTTCCGGCATGTTTCCTCAATTCCCTTCACCATTCTCTCAGTTCGCTAACGGAACCTCAGTGTGCCTATCGCTCTTCAGTGGATGTTCCCTACTCCCCTCGCCATTCTCATCTTCCTCTCCCCCGAGTCTCCCTGGTGGCTCGTCCGAAAGGGCCGTCTCGAAGAGGCTGCCAAGGCCGTTCGTCGTCTCGGACGTTCTACCCACGTCGACAACGCCCAGGAAGCTATTGCCATGATGAGACGTACCATTGATCTCGAGAAGACCGTCAAGGAGCCCAGCTTCATTGAGCTGTTCCAGGGCACTGATGCTTACCGTACTGCCATTGTTTGCTGCGTCTACGCCGCTCAGAACCTTACTGGTAACCTGATCGCTAACCAGGCTGTCTACTTCTTTGAGCGTAGGTGAAATCTCATGTGAGATGTGCTGAACCGTACTGACTTGTTTACAGAGGCCGGTATGCCCAACAAGACCGCTTTCGCTATGGGTCTCATCACCTCTGCCCTCCAGACCGTCTTCGTCATGCTCTCTTGGATCCTCACCAGTTACTTCGGTCGTCGATCCATCTACCTCTGGGGATCTCTCGGTAACACTGTCCTTCTGGTCGCTCTCGGCATCGCCGCCACTGTCGGCGATGTCGAGTCCACCGTCAACTCCAACACCCAGGCTGCCCTCGGTCTCATTGTCTCCGTCCTCTTCACCCTCGGACCCGCTCCCGCCTCTTGGGTCATCATCGGAGAGACCTCTGCCGTTCGTCTTCGACCTCTCACCACCGGTGTCGGCCGTGGTTGCTACTACCTCGTCAACATCCCCTGTATCTTCCTCTCCTCATGGATGCTTAACCCTACTGTAAGTTCGCTATATATCCAGATACCCCAAATCAGCTGCTAATAGTGTACAGGGCGCCAACCTCGGTGGCAAGTGCGGTTATGTCTGGGCTGGTACCGGTTTCGTTTGTCTGGTCATGGCATACATCTGGCTTCCTGAGATGAAGAACCGATCCTACCGAGAGATCGACATTCTCTTCAAGCGCAAGGTGCAGGCCCGCAAGTGGAAGAAGACTGTCATCGATGTCCACGACGACGAGTAGATGTTGCTACTCTCAAGAGGAAAGCAGCGTGGTTTCCCCTGGGGACGAAGCTGAATACTTCGTGTTGCTCTGTTTATTTAAGCGGCTGGATTATCTATGTGGTTTTGTAAATCACATGTCGACCTACGTAGCCATACGGTAGTTGAACAATTTGAGTTGTCTTGCTGCCTATAGACTTTCTAGGAATATTTGATCACGATTATCATAATATGCTCGAGTTGTCTGTGATTGTTGTACCGTGAATATTGAACCAGTCATGCATGCGGTACGACACGTGACCTACATGTCCCGTCTCACTGTATGGTGGTCTTGACGCGGCCGTAACGCCCTCGGAGGCAATTGCGGTACAATATGGGCCGTTGAACTACGGAGATGCATACCAAAAGTCTTTGCTGAAGATAACTTACGCCATAATTACAGATCCCTATCAGGTATAAAGATAGATAAAAGATAAGAGAGATATAGGGAGACTGCTTTTTAACACCTCTATAGCTATAGGGTATTTAAAGGTTCTATCGATTTTAGTTATAGTTACTAGCTATAATTATTACAATTGAATTATAATCAGTAACTGTTATTTTACTTAATATATCTTAGGTATCTTATTAAAGGTAGGTCTACTAGCTACAGTTATCTTCAGTAAAGACTTTTGGCATAGACCTCTGTAGTGGCAGTTGAATCGTCATGCTATTGGACCCCATTTCTCACCCATCGGAATATGTACGTACCCCCGACGGCCATCGAAGTCCTCAGCCAGTGGAGCTGCCATTTACCCACAACCTGTACTCAGCGAACTGACAGGCAATATCAAACATCGAAGAAAAGAGTAAGAGCATTTTGGTGACTGTAACATACTGGAATATTAAGAGAGTGACCTTAGTCACCACTTCTTAGAACATGTTGATGATGCAATGATGACATAACCCATGACGCATCTCCACCTTTACCAGTATATCAAGACCTCAACACATTCTCATCAATTCCCACACATCTTCAACCATGGCAGAACAGGATATCTACGGCTCGCATTTCAAACGCATCGCGTATCAAGGTCTAGGCACTAGCGCCCTAGGACTACTGCACTCCGCAGTCTTGCCGTCTTTTACTCTACATGCCGGGTTGACAGCGGTAGCGTATGGAGCTTCGCGGTATGCGGATAGAGTTGAGGGGAAGGATATTCTCTGGGCTTCCGGAATGACGCTTAATGCCTGGTGGAGCGCTATCGGCGCTAAATATGTTTACGATAATGTTGCGCCCCTTGATGCTTGGAATCATCTCGGATACTCGCAGAAGCTTCTGCTCGCTGGTGTCACGGCCTGGGGAGTGAGACTCACTTCACGTGTTGTGTCGCGAAGCTTGAAGCGTGGCAAGGATGATCCTCGCTATGACGCTAAGAGAAAGGACCCTGGGTTCTGGAACAAGGCGCTCTTTACCACTTGCCTGCCTGAGGCTGTTGCACAGACCATCATTTCGCTTCCATTCACAATTCCTTTCCGCGCTGTAGCCGAGAGCGCTGTCGCTTCGCCTTTTACTTCCAACGGCTTCGTCTTCCATTCTCTAGCCATCTTCTTGTTCACCACCGGCTTCTCTCTCGAGACCTTGGCAGATGCCCAGCTTGAGTCCTTCAAGAAGGATGAGACTGCTCAAGGTATCAACAGAGAAGGCGTCTGGAGCATTGTTCGACACCCCAAGTAAGTTCTTGTCTCGAGGCATCAACAGACCGAAGCTAATGGACCAAGCTATCTCGGCGACGCGCTGATCCACGCCTCGTTCCCGATTCTTCTTCTCGGCGCCGGCATTCTCCATCCCATCGCTGCTCTCGGCCCAATCGCCAACTACGTCTTCCTGCGTTACATCGGCGGTGATAGGGAGAACGAGGAGAGTCAAGCTGAGCGATACTCCAAGCACGACGCTGTAAAGGCACAAGAGTTTGAGGAGTATCGCCAGCAGAAGAACAGCTTCTGGCCCAAGTTGGAGGAGTTCAGAAACAGCTGGACGCTTGGAGTGTTGGGGCTTGGTGTCGCTGGTGTCGTTCTCGAGAGAGGCCTTTGTACCATGGTTTGAGAAAGGCCGTATTGGTGATGATGGATGTACCGTGGCAAAGACATTGAAGAATAAGAATTATTACCTAGTTTGCATATGACCAACGTCGTCCTCCACTCTGAACTGATAACTGAAGTCATCCCTCTGTCGCATTGACCCGTCAGTTGACATGAACGTGTCCATGATTCATGCGTACGTACCGAGACCACCAAAATAGAGGCTGTGGTCTTCCTGAAATGATTGTCACTCACTAGTGGCAGTATCAACAGGGTCGATGCTTTCGGCGATCGTTGTTGATAACGTTGTTGGTATCTGAGTTTTGGATCGAAGAAGTCTGAGATTCTTTTCTGAGAGCATAAGGATCTCCGCGGGCCAGGCCGCTAGTCATTGGCCATCCCTAGCGATTGGGTAGGCAATATTCCAGGGTTCGTGTTGTAGGTTAAATGCCTTTCGCTTATTACTATGTATCAGTCTCTCTTTCGCAACCTTCTACAATCCGCCACTTATTAACGGTCTTGCCATTTTTGCACTTAATCTTAAACGTGGTTTTATACATAATACTTCGATATTTACTTACTAGTCTGCGATTGGGGCGACTCTGCTGACCACCGACTACAGATGGCTGGGCGGCATCCTCGATCTTGTTGCAAGTTGACTCAGACAAAGATCTGATTCCGGCAAACTCCAGCATCCGAGAGTCGAGCAAGCTGCTGGCAAGCTACAAGGGGGCAGGTATCGCAAATCACACTTCCGCAAGCGGCTAAATCAAGCGAGATGTCACCTCAAAGTCGCTAGGCACTGCAGGAAAGGGGCCACGTTTATTCCCATGTGTCAACTGCTGGCACGGACGCAAAAAGACGTTGACCCTGAAAAAGGGAACGAATTTTATGTTGAAGAATGGCCTGCAAAACTGAGTGTGATAGTGACTGGGCTTGGGCCCGAAAGGGTCCTCCGAGCTGGAACATGGGCTGGTGACATGCATCTTTTTGGCTGCATGGCCGAGCCGTGTCTTAGAATACACTTTCGCCACCCATATCAAGACACGACAATCGACTACCCTTATTTTGAATTCCTTGCATAATTGTATCATAGTAGGGTTGCAGCGATACTTGTGCTTGTATATACCTCCAGAGTACTCTTACTTGCGTTCCAGACCTTGGCAACCCAGATGGAAGCTAAAGTTTAATAGAATAAAAGTTCAATAGGGATTTGTATTTACCGCTCAGAATAGCATTAGCCACTATGCTGTTATGTTATGCTACTTCAGGACGACAGCCTGTTATGAAGATAGAAGCCTCAGTAGGCATGGGCTACCTACGTTGTTTACAATTGTTGTACAACCCTCTGAGTCTGAGGTTCATGAGGTTTAAGACATATGTAGGGGACTGCTCAGTTGCTTTGTCCAAGCCCAGACCCAGGTCGAAAAACGTCGCGATCCACTTATGTCTGCTATAGTGGCTGAGACACGGCTCCCAGACTGTACTAGCTACTATGTCTCGGAGCGTCGATCTATCACTGTGCTCAGTCTTACCAGTATGATTGGTTTTGGTTCGCCAGTCGTGAAGTGTGCGCCCGCTTCCGGATGATCAGCTCTCGGAGCAGTTCACGTAACTCAGAACAGTAAAAGGCATTGACACCTCTTATAAATAACCTCACACTTACTCGGAAAAGACCAGTTTCAAGACTACCGGCTAATTATCCTTCCTACTATAAAATATGCCAGCAACGCCTTTGTCCAATGACCCGAGAGGGTATCTTCACACTCAGACGTCAAGCAACGCAGGTAGGAAAAGAAAAGCAGAGGAAATTCTCCCATATGCCTCCTACCTGCGCCAAAAACCCTTAGCACAGCCTGCAGTCATGTCATCCGCTACTGCTCCAACAAACCTAATATCTCCTACGTCACATTCCCAACTATCGCCCCGGAGCAGCGCCGACGCTTTTTCATCAAGAATCCAACAGGCCATTGATCTACACTTTCGCGCACCGGAGACCAATGCAGTCCTTCCTTTCGCAAGTGATCCAGTGATGGATGACGGGGGTGTGATAGACATATCTCATGACATAGATCTAAGTTCTGTAAGTTCTTACTTGCTGCTTCCAAGTTCAGTATAGCTGATTGCACACAGGAGTGTAACTCATCACGCCATGAATCGTCAACGCGATCCGTGACAGAGTCTGAGTTCTCCGTGACAGAGTCTGACTTGTCAGATACAGAGGACATAAGCCAAGACATCCTGGACACTACAGACCAAATCGACAAGACAGCAGAAGCCAGGAAATGGTTGTTCGTTATTGATCATCACCTTCACAAAATACTGCACGGACTAGCTCAAATCGAGGGGGCTGCAGTGCAGGTGGCCAGATCCACGAATTCCGCAGTTGCGTTTTCTGATAACATCTATCATCTCAAGGAACAGGTCATGCTTTTGCATCTGTGCCAGCAGCACAAGGTAGAGGAGTCCTACGGAGAAGAAGCGTTGCTTAGGTCAAAGATGAGAGAATTGCGGGAGCTTTCGGAGGCTCAGGCGGACGGCATTTCCAACCGCTGCAGACACAGCCTTTGTCGGCCACCAGAGGAAATCAATACTAGTATTTGTCGGGCTTTATTTAGAGGATAACGGTGTATTATACTTTCTCTTAATCTAGGACGTGAAAATATACAGCTATTATGCTTGGTAGGACAGTCTACGCTTCTTGCTGTCAACTTGTCGTGATTCATAAGAATGCATTTGGGTTGACGATTGCAAGGGCAGTCTTCTGAGGCATTACACACCAACTTGTAATTGTCTCCAGTACTATTCCCGCGACGGGCTTCCTTTTCTCCCATGAACTGAAAGAGAATAGGGAGCCGTCCCAAGGTACCGAAAATACGACTCCCACGGTTCTATATTACGTGCGACTGGAAGCGTCACCGTTGCAGAGGTTGTTTGTAGCCAAAAAGACACCGACTGCTTCTTGATATCAAATCAACGCGACCGTAGAATTAGCCTAGGATGCTGAAGAAAAACAATCATCATATTGTCGAAAGCTTGTACAAGGCCATTGTGTTAAAATCGAAGTGTATTTTCTAACCTTGTGATTGACTCATAAACTCAACTCCGCCACCACCTTCCGATTGCCCCGAACCTTCTTCAAACCTTCCTTCCCAATGACGCCGACATAAGTGTCATCACGAAACTTTCTTCAGGTCAAGACTAGTCTTGTTGGAGCCGACATCTTGAAGATCCTGGGTGTTTGTGGTGAGCCAACCCTTCTTAGCCGAGGGATTGGAGCAATTTATACGCCTCCAGGGCCGGCCAAGGAGTCATCATTTAGGTTTTTATGATATTAGCTTTATGCTGTAGCTATCAGTCAGTTATCAGGGTATTAATGTATTATGTCTAAGTTGTGAGCTAGAAGTGTTATTTGCAGTTGAGACTTGTGGCTGAGAGCTTATTCCAACTGAGAGAACTTAGCTTGTACAAGGCTGTGCTCCGCTTGGAGAGTTGACATAGCAATCTCTTTCCACACCAACAAAACAAATTCGTCTTTGCCATAAGCATTTGGCATTGTCGAAGATCATCTTGACTTGCAGGGATTATATTCATGGCTGACATCAGGGTACGGTTCTTGATGGATCTTCTCGTCATCCGAGTAGTTGTCATCTAAATTAGTCATAGGACGCTACCTAGGGAAATATTGACGTACTAACGACCTGTCCATTGAGAGTGAAGAACCACCCACCTTTGGTGTAGTCTCCTCCATAGCCAACTGCATGACCTGATCCGAATATATTGGCATTATCCCCGGCGGCATTGCACTCCCAGATATTGCTGTTCAGGCCCTGGGCCATGACTTCATCATCCGCGTGATGGGCTATGGACCACGCCTGAAGCCAACAAGTGCATTCGTCATGTCTGCGAACTCTCCATACAAGCCAATACAAACGATCGGAGGTACACCTTCATTGACGCCTCGAGTACTAGCTTCTACCCGAGAGAGTATTCGGTAACATTATCTGCATTGGACTTTGGCGATATCTTGACTTCGAAGTATGTTGATTAGCAGCCACCCTGGAAACTAGTCGACAGGTAACAGATGGACACTTGTGAACTGCGTGGTGCAAAGAAGTCATGCCACTACCATCCTGGACTGAACTGCCTGCTCCGCATTGTATCAAGGTCTTTACTGCTTGAATGTTATCCATACTGACTATGATAATTAAAGGCGTTTGCCCCTTCATATTCCTGCTTTTGAGTAAATTCAAAAGCTTCGAGCCTTTCCCCTGATTATCAGGGACTCCCGATAGTAACCGTATAATACTGTAAGTACCCCCAGATACATGCACATGGAGCGCCGTCTCCCACTGTCATCCTTCATTGCAGGGTCAGAGAGCCGCTTAAGAAGCATCGATGAGGCCTTCAAAGCTCCTGCCTGAGCTGCCATATGAAGTGGACAAAAGTGAAAACTTTTGGTGCCCATCTTGTAGAAAAGGTCCTTTGTTAGGCAGACATCATCGTTCGCGATAGCGCAGACTAGACAAAAGAAGGGTAAGTGATCAAGGAAGATCACCACTGTCTCTGAGCATTCCCTACGCCTCTTCATAATGACAATATATTCTACGAGCGGTGCAGGAGAAAGAAGCTCTGGCACGAGAGCTCCAGCTCTAATGTAGTAGGCAATGTGGACTACTAGTGACTGACATGAGCTGGCCCTAACCTCAGGCAACGATCTGTCACGTTCATCGAATCAAGTTTGTCCAGTAGCAGCCGGAATCGGCTCTTCCTCCTGAGCTTACGTCTGAGAAGAAGGAACGCGCTGGCTTGCCATGATAGATAAGGGACAATTGGAACCACTTTCGGCCAAGAGGTGACTTGATAAATGAAGAGACGTGGTGCTTGAGCTACTTGTTAGGTTTGCCGATGAGTAGGTAGTGCTTGGGCCAGGATATACAAGTATAGTAGAGGGTTTCGAATGCTTTGTCGTGCCATCCTTGTACTTGGTTCGTGAAGAAGAGATTTGATATGTCAGTTTCTTGGTTCTTGTGGATATTATCTTTCCACCATTTAGCTTCACTGTCGTACTTTCCTTCCCATTGTAAAACAATGCGCAGAAAATGAAGGCAAATTTCTGTCAGGCGGCTGTGACCGTACAGGTCAGGTTGCCCCCCCGCCCCCCAATAGGCCCTGGAAGAAGCATCCTTAGTGTAGGATGAGCGATTTATCCGTTGTCATCTTCAACTGTGACTATACAGCCTATACGTCGGTCCAAGTCCCCCCTATCCATAAGTATTCTGTCTGCGACTTCTCCGATATCCCTGTTTTCAAGTGTCACCGCAACCCCCACGGCAAGTTCTTCTACACTCAGTGATGTCAGAGACTTCATCGCCTAAGAGAGTACTGAAGAGACCTAAGACTTAATTTCTGGATGCTTATTGAGAAGAATCGACACCTTATCAGAGAAGAGTCCTTCTTCAGTCTTACGATCAGCCTCGATGCCTCCCTTGATATCTTGCACAGTAGCCAAAGAGAAATGCTGAAATAGATTAGTGAGATATGTGCTGGTCGCCAGCAATGAGCCTTCAAAGGAGCCAACCGCTTTCATCACTTCGTCTGACAATTCCCCTGCTTCTATAGCTAAGACAGATTGTCCCTTAGCCTTGGCTCAGAAGGCCCCTAAGTTTCTCTTCCTTGAGGCCTTCCCGGTATATTGCATAGCTCTTATCTAAATTGTGCTGCTGAGTTGCCTGAAAGGTAAGCTGGTCCAGGGGCTGACGACTACTGGTGATAAATGAGTAATTGGTTGGACCAGATCCTGGAAGAAGATATAGATCTTCTGAAAGCTACGAGCGCAGTCCAGTGGGCCAGTCATCATAGTTGTAAATAGAGATGTGAAGTATTGCCTGATTCCAGCCATGAACAATCGATGAAAACACAGCAAGGAAACTTTCCTCTGCTCAAGACTCACACCGCGGCAATTATGCTATCATATTCTGGACACGCTGAAACAAGATGTTTTCTGAGAGATGATTTGGTGTATGAAGCTCGAGCGGAAGCCATGCCGTGTCGGCACACCATTGGAAGAAGCAATAGAGTTCTGGAGGACAACAACTGGTGTTTTCTGCTTGAGATTATGAACAATCACCTTTAGTAGAATAGATTTTCAACGCCCATCCCCTCCAATCACTTGGACGGACTGTGCTGAGGAAGTCCTTTGAAACAATATGGCTCAGAAGTGCATTGCAAATATCTTTATAGACCATAAGGTTCTCTAAGCCATCAGAACTTCTCGGTTAATAAAAGAGCCAGCAGGTCTTAGATAGCAAGCGAAGAACTTCGAAACACGTACATCTTGTCTTGATATAAGTCCCACAGCTATAGTGGTTGCATGTATCTGGGGGACGGTCAGTCAACGGCATAAAAGTAATATTGTCCTGTTCTGAACAAAGTCACAACACGAGCAAGTCTTAAGTAAACTAGGTTATCCTTGCTCTAAAATCTCCATCGTGCCACAGGACCAGCTTATTCAATTCCCCTAAACTAACTACAATCTTAGGTAACTTGGTTATAGTTTGACTTCGCACAAGAGAATCAATGTACTGCGTCAGACAAGGTCATCTGTTTAATGAATTGACGAGCGCGTACTTTGCTGCGATCATGTGGAAGGCATGAGAGATCTGGGATACTGATGTCACAGGAGCTGAGAGGGCTTGGGAGAGTCTTCCAGGCAGCCTTATATTTTGAGTTACTGCCATGTCCAAGAGTTAGGGATGATTGTGGCCTATATGGTTAAGCTTCAGGCTGCGAACACAGCCGATGAGTAATGACTACATTTCTCACGCCCCGACTTAATAAGCTATATTATAATGACAGACCAAGCTACGTATTGATTGGGCTGGTAGGAGCACCGTTAATATAAACCTTAATACCAGCCTTGACAGCAGTTGCTAGCATGGTTTCATCGACCTCTTTGTCAGTGCCCATCGAGGATACAACTCCTTAAGCTACTATGCGACGAAACAAGATGCATCACAGTGTTAGGTGAACATCTTGAGGGATGGTTGTTCCCATATTGATTACCAGATTATTCACTAGTAAACCTCAAAATGCGTAATCCATAGACAACTATTCCCTTAAAAGAAGCAGCTACTTAACGACCCTATAGTGGATTGAATGCTAAGGGATTGCTATATGCTATATTGAGGCTAGCTCTGTACGCATTACACAGACTGTCTTCCCTCATACTAATTCTTGAATTCTAGATCTTCTCCATGTCCAATTCTTAGTGATGTTCTTTCAGTGGTAAAGTATAAGATCCCAAGTGGTATTCAGCTCAAAGGTCGAAAATCATCAGGTTTTCTTGCCAATTCTCGATAACTGTAGTCTATAAGACCTTTCTCAAAGAGCCTTTACCGCCCGACCAAGTACTTCGCAAGCTCACTAGTATTCTAGACACTAATACAGGATCCGATAACTGTAGTAGGACCAATGCCCCGAAAAGAGATCATACCTGCAGCCCTACGCGGACGTCAAGGACGGCTCAGAAGGGGATCATAGTAAACAACCTCAGCTGATTACAAGGGTTATGGTATGAATGCCTCTTATAAGGCTATGTTCTAGGCTGCGAACGCAGGTTGTGAATGAGAACATAATATTTGTTTTCCTCAATATAAGCTTTTACACAAGTACTCTGCTTAAGGGATAACTGATGGCGTAGCCATTCTGGGAAAGATTCTTATCTCCATCTTGGAGACCAGAAGATGACCTATCGAAGGAATGGAACACAGAACGATGCCCAAGTGACAGCTTACCAAGAAGTCAAGACAAGATACTGTTTGTATGAGAGATTTGCAACAGTCAAAAGCGGAACATGTCAGTGCCGTTACCTACTACCTACAACTGATGCACCCATGCGTCAACCGCAATCCGATTGACCACGAATGACTCACGACGGATACTGATTTCCGCAGCTGAGACCTGTTTACGCCCGTAACATGAGGCTATCAGACACTAACAACGTCGGTTCGACGATATCCCTGTGGGGTAATTCCTTTAAACGCCGACCCTCCGAAGTTATCTCCACAGGCTCAACCAGGTTGTTGACCTTCTTCGGGGTGTTTACTGGCGCCAATTGATTTAAGCTTATTCTAAATATGAGGCATTGAGTGCGAGGATGTAACAACAACGTGATGATCCTGGGTTCGGTTACAGATCTATGTTGCAGTCATGCTAGGTCCAGGCGACAGGATCCGAGTTGTCCCGAGCAATGACTTCTCACGCGAGCAAACATACCGTGGCTGTGTAGCGAATGGACAATCTCGGTGCGTGAAACCAGCCTGTCGTACAACACGAGGGCCAGGCTGCACTATGGAGATAATGAGACCCTTCATGATAATAAGCAACAGCCAAGATCAGCAGCCGTTGCAACTTAGTCCACATAAAGACTCATCTACAAAAGCCTCCACTGGCGCCAAGTAAACGCTTGTAAGAGTCCCTGTGAGAGAATATAGCCCAGGGTAGTATTCGCCGTAAGCAATCGACTGATTCAGACGGGGAAGAGGTGCGTCTCGGAGCATAGTTCTGTTCGCCGACAACTAATGGTGTGAAAGCGGAGACGGCAACGCTTAAATTTATGCTTGAAGCTTGTATCGGGAGCTAAACTCTGAATGGCGGGCCGGTTGGTGGATCTCCAAGAGTTGGCAATAAGACCCCTTTGTTTGAGGGACTTGGCGGGGAAAAGGCTTTGGGAGAAGATAGCAAACAGAGAGACATTAAAACTGCTGAACAGCGAATGGGTCGATATCTGACATCTGTGAAAGCCTTTTTCTGAGTGTGTTGATCGAGAGCGTTCCACATACGGCATTGAAAATGGTGAGGTGATATCAACGCTCGCAACCCATATAAACAAAAACAAACACGGAAATGCGACATCATCAAGGGAAAGCGACACCCTCGACCATCCCCTCATCCCAATCTTGGCAACTCCAAACTGGCACCCATGATATCTGCCCCACGAGGAAAACGTGGAGCAAAATAGACCCCGAGCTGTTTTTCCAAAACGGTGCCAGCCCACCAGACAGGAAAGATATCGTCATTGCGAAGATAAAAAGGCCGCGGTGCCCTCATGTTCAGAAGAGGGGAAGACAGATACCTTTGCGGTTATCTCCTCACTTGCTTCATTTGTCTTTGAGAAACACAACTGAGCAATATCTTGATATCTTTACTTTCAGTGACTTTATTCATTTCGATAATGTATGGGCTGGAATACTCATGCGTCGGGCACCAATGATCCGCCTGGGGTGCGGAACCGGTGAATCCACCTGATTGCCACTGTGGCTAGCATGTCCGCCCTCGCCAGTGAGTCCTGAAGCTGTGCTGATGAAGGTGATGTACTGATTTGAGCAGCCGGGTATGACACTTCTGTAATTGGAGGTTTGTACCACTCGCCCACTCTATATAATAGCCCCGCGTTCACCAGATAGGTACCATGCATGGCATTGACCTTTTTTCATGAGGGACTTTGGTCTAGACCTCGTCGAAAAGACCCAATGCGACACCATCCAGGGAAACATCGTTTCCACCTTTCAGGTAACCTCTCCTCCCCCTTCACTCTCTTATCACTCTGACATATCCAGGCTGGCTGTTTCTTCGGTGCGCTGTTCACCTTCCCCATCGCCGAGAAATGGGGTCGTAGAAAGACCATCATGGGCGCAGCCCTGGTCCTCCTCCTGGGCGGCGCCCTCATGACCGCCGCAAACGGCAACCTCAACATGATCTACGGCGGCAGAGCCGTCGCCGGTCTCGGCCTCGGCGCTTCCTCCCTCACCGTCCCTGTGTACATCAGCGAGACGGCTCCTCCATCGATCAGAGGTCGTCTCGTGGGTATTTTCGAAATCGCCTCGCAGGGCGGCGGCATGCTAGGTTTCTGGATCAACTACTACGCTACCAACCGCACCATCGACGTCAACACAAAGACCCAGTGGATGGTGCCCCTGGCGGTGCAGCTTCTCCCCGGCTTGGGTCTTGCGCTCGGTATGCTTTGGTGTCCTGAGTCGCCGAGGTGGTTGGCACGTGGTGATCACTCTGAAGCAGCGGAGAAGATCCTCGCGCAGATCAGGGGTCTTCCTGCCGACCATGAGGACGTTAGGAGGGAGATGGGCGATATTCGTGCGCAGGTTGAGGAGCGCAGCACGAATAAGATGAACAAGAAGCAGCAGTTCAAGAAGCTTTTCCAAAAGGGCGTGCGTAACCGCCCGGGTATCGGCATGGCTCTCATGTTTCTGTAGAGTTTCACAGGCGTTAATATCATCACCTACTACGCACCCCGTATCTTTGAGAGCCTCGGAATTCCCGGTACTTCGCTCAAGCTCTTCTCCACTGGCTTCTACGGCATCTCCAAAACCCTCGGTGTGGTGCTCTTCACCTTCTGGATCGCCGAGAAGGTCGGTCGTCGCGAGGGTCTCATCTGGGGCGCTGCACTCGGCTGCATTCCCATGCGGTATATCGGCGGGTACGTTATGGAGGCAGACCCCGCAGCCGCAGTCGCAGCAGCAGCAGGTGTTGTGAACCGCGACGGCTGGGGATACCTCGCCATCGTGTGCGTGTACATCAACGCCATCGTCATCTGTGCGACATGGCAGGGTATCACGTGGACGCACGCATCCGAGATCTTCCCGCTCGACATCCGCATGCTCTGCGTCGCCATGACCACAGCCAGCACATGGCTCGGCTCCTTGATCATCGCGCGCTCAACGCCCTACATGATCTATGATCTAGGTTACGGCGCGTACTTCGTCTTCAGCTCGATCCTCGTGTGCATGGGGATATGGGCAACGTTCTTCGTCCCCGAAACAAAAGGTGCGTTACACTGACGAATCCTTCTAGACTTCTTGTACAGTGTGGCTGACGTGCATTGATCACAGGCATCACCCTCGAAGACATGGGACGCGCTATTCGCCGAGCCAGTGTACAAAACAAAACGGTCTGGGCGCAGATGCGAGGTAAACCGGTGCTGGAGGAACATCGCGCCGAGTCGCCATTCGAAGACGACGAGAAGGCGCATGAGCTGAGAATATCTTGGCTTCCTCGCTAAGCCGGGGTTTTCTTTTTCATTATTCTGTATATATAGCGTTAGATAAAGCGAATGAGAGGGCTTATCGGCTGCAACCATTTGTGTCCGGCCCCCTGTGAAACTGCTAGGCCGTGAATGGGTGGTGTGATTCTGACTGCCGTTCCAGTGATGACAGCAGGGCCCTTCCATGTCTCTGATGATCTGATCCGCCACGGCGCTTTCTTATTTCGACCGCGAGTCTTGTCTCCTCTCTATCCATACTATTACCGTGTCGCTCTCACACGCACTGTCGCTGTGCCTTTGTTTACCCCGCAGAACTTGTCCAGAATCTGACGTAGATTATTCCCAAGTCTGGGATTTCCGTTTGTCATAGCGACGGAATTCCCCAGGGGCCCTTTTGCTAGTGTTAGAGTGAGTGGCTGTCTACGTGCGGCCGACCAGCTGTTCGCCAAGAAAAGAGATTAGAAATGTTGTTGGTTTGCTGGGTTGGGGACTACCACGGGACATTCCCCATTTGGCGAGTCAGTTTGGGCTTTTGTTCGATTCTTGGTTTTTCATCACTGCCAAGACTACAACTACTCGGCTGTCCTGGCGCTGAGAAGAAGGGCTTGTTCTGTTGGTTCGGGCTGATGAGAAGAGAGATTACGGTTGTGATCTTACCAGGTTGGAGTTGGCCAAGAGATAAGGGGTCTAGACGGACGATTGGAGAATGGAATGATCTTTTGTTTTGGGCGATTCTTACTTGACGTTAAATGTGAAAAGGATGCGTGCAGTCGTGGCGATGAAAACTGAGACTGTCTTTAGGAGTGTTTATCCTGACTCAAAGTCTCAAACGCCCAGCCAATAAAACACGCTCTGATTTGAACATCAACGGCCCCAGCTACTCTGGCAATATTTGACGTAACTTAATAAATTCCCACTTTGCCCGATCGCATCCCCAGATGTGCACGGCCAATCTCAATGAGGACGGGGATAATGGAGATGATGCATCTCAGCACAATTGGCTGACCCAGCCACCAACCCTGACAAGTCTAGCTGATGATTGGGAATAAAGATCCTCGAGTCATTTTATCTCCCCCCCCCCCTTTCAAGATGATACAGAATCTCTTGGCGTCGGAGGCCCCAAGCGTCTGGGATTTTGACAGATTTCTCGGCAAAAGCTGTGCATGGAATTTAATATTGGAGGCGAGTTTGGTGTAACTGCAACGCTTCAGCGGTCAAGAGATTGCGTAACACTGACAGAATGAAATGATTGCTCGCCGCGATTCAAGGCAAACAAGCCAGCGCGTCATACCCTCCCCATGCCTCGTGATAAACATTTTAAGCTTGTTGTTTAGCTCGCCCTCCCTCCCAACGCCACGGTCCACCAGAGAGAGAGAGAGAGAGAGAGAGAGAGAGAGAGAGGGTCTGAGTGAGAGAAAACCCCCAAATCAGACCCAAGACATGCGCCAAGACGGACCCCAACCCGTGGCAATCCTCCAGTGAGATGATCGATCGTTGCACCTTCCCTTCTCAGTATCATGTCCGTTGCATCACGCCTTCACTTGATAAGTACTCTGTTCTGTCAATTGAAACTCAAATGATGAATTCATGCTGATGAGCGGATGTCGGGTAGTGCACGTGCGCAGCGGCTACTCATTCGCTAACTGTCAAAGCTTCCTGGGGAACATGGAGTTGAACGAACCTTTTGCAAAAGACATGTGCTGAGGCGGGTACGGATTCATTTACACGACATGGCATGGGAACATGCAGAAATACAAGCCAACAGCTTCAATTATATTGTAGAGATGCATGCACCAACAGCATCTGACCCTTGCTCGAGGGGTGTTGCACTCTCCCTCCACTCGCCTCGTCTACAACTACTTGGCAGCTTCTCTCTCTCTTCCTCGTCTCTCTGATGGAGGATGCATGCTTATCATTGTCTTGGCACGCTAACACGACTTGTAACCCTTCCCACCAACTTCTGGACTCCAATCCCGTCTATCTCCTGCCCTTTTCGCCATCGCCTGTGTTTGTGTAATGCAAGGTAGCTTAGCCTTCCTTCCCTGTAACACCAACGCCTCCGCTCCTCGGAGATAAAAACCACTGCCCATCCCCCCTCTCACTCGC
>VYWZ01000324.1:0-13502 GCA_008711595.1 Fusarium xyrophilum | reverse complement strand
CTGGGTTTTAGAACTGTGAGCCTATAGACTTCCGTAGTAGCCCCCGGCTGGCTGAGCCGGAGGTTAAAAATATCCACCTTAAGTACTGACAATTCCTCTTTTATTATATTTACGATGTGAGGATCCATCGCTATTTCATTGGACAATAAGAGTGCCTGGTATTCTTGTCTATAAAGTTAACATCACATCATGACAATCCCAAGCTCCCTAGCCCAATCCTACTGCCCAAGCAACATTTCCCAGTTGCCGTATCAAAATGCTTAGGTTTTCCACAATCGCTGGAGCCAATTTATTCGCACCACCAAAGTTGGCTAGGAGTATATCATGAACGGCATCCATGGTCGTCTTTGGATTCTCAACTGATGCCTCAGTCGCTCCATTGCGCTGGTTTGGTCCTCGAATGACTGGCACGCCTTGTCCCATAGTGATGTACTGCTGCACGCTCATCGCTTCCGGGCCATCGATGTAGACTTTTTCATGCTGAGAAGACATATCCTGCTGGCTCCCGGCTCTTGTTATCACCCCGTAAGTCCACAAGGCCAGCGCCGCATGATGTACACCGACGGCGTAAAAGTTTTTCAATTGAGCGGAAGGGAAGAGCTTGGCAAATCGAAGAACTTGGCCGGCGTGCCATACAGCTGCCCGAGAGTCTACACTTTCGACCCATTGCTGGAGCACAGGAAATGTCCGATGTGCCTGTTCATCCCCTTCTTTTCCTGCGAAGAGCTGCAAGTCATCCATAGATATATGCAAGGCCATCATGAGCTGATTGAGCAACAGGCGTTCTTGGGCTGTGACTTCGGGCCAGTTCGTGGTTGTGGTTTCCAAAGTCTGCAAGTCCTGGAGCAGTTGGTGGCGTCGTGCAGCTAGCAATGAACTGGAGCCCTCATATGTGTTCTGGATATAAGAGCGTGTTCTGCAAGACGAGCAAAGATTTCTATACTCTAGGATCAGGAGCCAAAAGGCCTGAAGATAGATTGCTGCTGAAAATTGTACATCCAAACGATGTCTATTCTCTGGAAGGAGGTTCAGATCGCGAAATAGATCACCAACTGACGGCGCTCGTTTCATGTGTCCAGCCTCTCGTCTCAAATATGCGTCCTTCCAATCCTTTGCTGTCTTTGCGCACCACAATTCCTTAGATGCAGGTAAAGGGAGGGTGAGTTCAGCGTATGACATAACGGGGTTCGTCAGAGCTGTCATGGACTGTTGGCTATCTCGAAGGAAAAGATGGAACACAAAACTGGCTTGGTCAGCATGGATAATATATAGAAAGGAGAAGAGAAGAGAAAAGAAAAGAAAAGAAAAGAATGTCGCAAATACTTACCGTTTCCACTTCTCCATCTCGACCCATGTCCGCCACTTTTGCTCCAGATTCGCACCCTCATCCGCCGGCGTTACTGAAAGCATCGGATATGCAGACCTCTGGAACTTACCACGATATCGCATCATCGTCACGGGGATATTGACGTGGCACTCTGCGATCTCCATCTTCCGTCGATTACCGCTCCAAAGACCTGTGTCTTGACCCAGAACAATAGCCTGGATGAGGCCTATGTTGAGGATCTCTTTGTTGTTTTTCTCGAAACGCCTGGGCATAGCAATTCCTATTTCGAGATTAGAGACAAGAAGAACTTTCGAACTGGTGAGACACACGGATGGACTCCTGCAGAGCATACCCGAATTTCCGCAGAGTCGGTACGGGGATCAACACAGCACCAGCAGCCGCCGCTCCCGCAATCCATTCTGGCTCTTGCTCATTGAGCTTGAAGGTAGGGAAATGTATATAATCCGAGACCTGGTTGGTATGCGAGTTGAGAAATACATGCAACATGGTGTCCAAAAGATCTGCCGAAGGAAAGGACCCTGAGATGCGGCTCGACATCGTATCAGGTTGACAGGCCCCCAAGACTAGTGCTAGTACGCCATCACGAGCGGCGAAATCGAGCTTTTGGTCAACGACCTTTCTAAAACTCCCGTTCGAAGCCTGGGCCTGTATACTAGCCACATCTCTTTTCGAAACTGGCAGATCTCCCTGTTCACCGAAGGCGTTGTCATTTGCTACTGGATCCCATCGCCATGGAGACACATCCCAGGCTGTGACAAGATTCTGCCGCATATGGTCCATGTCGACGGGACTCTTGGGCGTCTCTTGCTGTACTGGGGCCGAGCTGGCCATCCCGTCTGTGTTCCAATGATCCAGCAACCCAAAGTCCATGTCTGATAGTTCCATGTTACTATCACCACAAAAGTTCAGTACTGCGAGACCTTGATTTTCCGGGATCCTGGCTGACTGGTCGTACTGCTGTTCGTATAAGACATCCCGAAGAAAATCACAAAAGGGAAGTTGGTCTGTCCCGGCTTGGCTGGAAGACCCAGCCTCTGAGCTGGGTGGTAGATCCCCGGTGTTTGGGGTTGCTGACCGAGAGTGCGCATGGAAGTGAGTATTCTGACTAGACAGCGATGGTTGATCGGTAGGGTAAGAAGTCGGGTCAGGAAAGCTGGTGGGGACGTATTCCGCGGAAGCGTTGCTACTGTCGTTTTCATCATCAACAGGTGTTTTGGCACGAGCACTGGCAGACAAGTGAACTAGGTTCATGGCTGCAGACGAGCTTGCCTCTGACGAGACGCAGGTCAAGCCGCGACGAACGCATCTTTGACAGGGCTTTTCCTCCTGACACTTGACCCTTGCGGTGGCACAAGCCTTGCAGGCATGGGTAACCCTACCGGTGTTGAGAGAAGTCGTACGCCTGCGTTTCTTGGTGTCGTCGTTCTCATGGTTGGTCTCATGGCGCTTCTTGAGATCAGCACGCGCAAACGTCTTTCCACAAATCGAACAGGCAAATCTACGGCCCAAAGTATGAGTCTGAACATGGCGCTGAAGATGCTCCGGCCTCGAGTAACGTCGTCCACAGTGACCACAAGCGTAAAGGGCAAGCCCTTTCTCTGGCTTCGCTAGTGAAGAAGCGCCGCCAGCTGAATCTCCTGAGGACGGCACCGGTACAGGAGGGGGAGGATATGATTGAGATGCAGGGTAGACTGAGGCTGAATCTGAACGTGAAGGATCAATGTTCTGAGAAAGATTCGAGGACGAGGGCGAAGGGCCAGCCATTGCGCAGCTCGTTTGAATGGATACCTTGGGTAGTAGGTAGGTAGGTAGGTAGGTAGGCAGGTAGGTAGTTAGCAAGCAGGCTTTACTCAGCCCGCAACGGTGCTTAATTTGACATTGAGGAGGAGATATCTAACGGATGAAAAGTGACTTCACCCAAGGAGGAGAAGAGGAAAAAGAAGGGAAAGAGGAGAGAAGTAAACAAAACAGTGTACAACAATGTGAGGAATTGAGATATGGATGCGGGTGGTAGGTAGTAGGTAACGTTAGTAGGTAGGTACAGTAGCAATTAATGCTGTAGGGCTGGAAGCGGAATTAATGTGGCGGGTTTAGTGACGGACAACAAATTAGCAGGAACTTGAAGCAGGAAACAAATGATTGGCCGTGGGATTTAAAGAGTGTAAAAAGCTTTTAAAGAAAGGTGTAAAGTGTAAGGATCAGTGACAAGGAGCCTAGACCAAGACCGAGAAGCGACCTGACTTGTTTTTTCTTCTTCTTTAAGTTGTCATGGATCCATCCATTAATTGCTAAAAGTCAAAGGTAAATATGTACGGCTCTGATGGAGAATGCCCTCATGATATGATTGGGCCTGCAGGATCTAAGCTGAGAGGTCTACTAGTCCCTTTTCTGGCCAGACTCCGGGTCAAACAGCCTACAGTACCGCGTCAGATAAGTCAAAGCTCATAAAACGTTATCATGGTTATATCGAAACTTGGGCTACGTCCGATGTCGTCGTCAGCATATGTCGAGTGGCGAGGGTCTGGTATGGGGATGGGATATTCCGCAATTGGCCAAGAAGTTGAGAGCATACGTACTCTGCTCCATATCCAAGGGAGCCATCGTGAAACTATTACGTCTTGTTCTAGCTGCGTACGTCTTCCTCTCTGTCTAATCCTGCGCTAGATAGTCAGACACAGACCCTTATCTGATCGCGAGGTTGAAAAAAGATTCGCCATGATCCATCCTTCGTCTGAAACACCAACGCCAACTATTCACCTGAAGCCGACTCAGCCGTGCCAAGACCGCTCCTAATATCATGAGCCTTCTCATCCAGTCCTGGACCTGCATACACACAAGCCCGTCAACGTGTGATGGCGTCAACTGCCCAGGTTCTATTGGTGTAAAATAGATCGACCCCAATGAGACGCGAATGCCTCATTCATCTGTCCACGTAATGCACGTAGTAGCGGCGTACGCCGCTCTCCTGCTTGAACTATTTTAGAGGTGATACTCGCAAAAACATATCAAGTCGTTGTTTGACCTTGCTTTCATTGGCCTATTTACTCAACACCAGCCCCTTTTATTCGACCGACCACCAGCTACAAGTAGTTATTTGTTCTGTTGTAAGTTTGACATCACACCAAAGCATCAGTTGAGACACACGTCGTCAAAATTCTGCACTAACCGCAATGCCATTGTAGATTCACTGAGAGAGCTCCGATCACGGTGCTGGTGTCGAGATGCAAAGCATATCAGATAGCCGTCGCTTCTGTAGTGAGCTTTCGATTCGTCAATGGGGGTTTATTCGTAAGAGATTCGCCCCAATCAACCGAGCATGGAATTTCTCAGCGGACGATCCTACAATTTTTGAGAAGCTCATGCATGAGAATAAGTCTAATTGGGTTAAGTTTGCGGGCTTGTTTAGCTATATTCAAAAGGGTTTGATGAGCAAGGGAGCAAAAGACTAACTTTATCTTTCACTTCTATCTATAAACAAGACAGGAATTTCGAAATTTGCCGCCCAATTTCTATCTTGTTGGCCACTGACTCAATACAGCAAGCCACAGGACGCGATGTCTATCAGCATCTCTCATCCGCAATAGTCAGGGCCCCGAATACTAGGAGCCTTTAGAAAGCTGTCATGATTCCTTGGAAGGCCTCAAGGATGAAGTACATCTTTTATTGAATCCCATTGCGTTAACTTGAGCTGATGGTCAACTGAATACATACACGAACATTCTTCATGCTGGGCCGCAGCCACTCCAGTGGGCTTCACTCTCACCGACTAACCGACAACCGGGTCTCAGTGTTACGCGGCATAGCTGATGGTTATTCATCTGCTTCAGTTGCCGAGGTAATAGAGTCGGATAGGTCTTTTCTCCTTTGCCATCATTCTCAGATGAGTGCTCAAAAAGGGGCTGAAAACCATTCCCCCGTGATGATGCTCCAATCTTGGAGGCAATTATCGCCTTCATCTATTACGTATCTGATCTTAAATGACTCGTATTGGGATGTCTCTCGTCAAAGAGGGTATTCACGCCGTATTGAGAACATAGAAGTCACAAATAGACAGATTATTTAGGGTGGTTATCCACCTCAAGGGGATAACTCTGCATTAGCAACCACCAAGCAACCACCAAGGACGCACGCAACTATAATGTTGTACTCAAATTTACATAATTTTGATTAGAGCATGACCGTGGGACTGAGACGAACAGCATCTTGTGTCCTCGCCAACCTTTAAAGCATTGCTACGTAATTTACCAACAGTCTGGGTGGTGCATAAAGGCAATTGAGAAAATAGATCGACCCGGTGGCACGAATAACATCATTCTGCGTTATCGAGCAGCGCGGAATTGCATTTCGATGTTGATAATCAATACAAGAAGAGAATTCCGTCACATCAAGCCTTCTCTGAACTTATGCTCCAAATTTTGTCCAGGTGCTCTCATATCCAGTGAGAGTACTTGAGATCCATATGAACGCCCCGAAACAAATGCGATATTCACACGGGACCCGAATAATGTTCAGGGTACGTAACGACTAGAGGTATACCAGGCTCTGTGCTACTTGAATACCAGGACTTGCGTTTTCGATGTGCTCGACTAAGTTCGGTCAGATGATCCAGGGAGCACAAGAACGTCATATTGATTCATCAACGAATAGTTAGCACAAGAAGAGGGTCCATGAGTGATACGTAGCGAAGACAGAGCTTTGGATGAAGATTGGCCCTGGAATGAGCTATCCCGAGGTATATAGTCCTCACCTCATTCATACTCGAGCTCAACCCAAGAACAATCTTTGAACTTTATATCACAATGACACGTCAAGTTATCAAACCACTTTTCTCGTTTTTCGCGTTTTTATCCTCGTATTTTTCTGTTGCGCCAGATAACACCTTGCCCGTACCAAAACGGTTCATCACCAAGCATAATGACGATGGAGACGCGATATTCGACACACGGCTCAACGACGAGTTACCCGAGACTATCCTCTCGACACACGTCTTCTACCTCGGCTACGTCACTCAAGGGCTTCCGGTTGATCTCGAAGACAATACAGACATAGAGACATATGGGAACTACATTAGCAACTCTCCAGGGCTTAGTGTCCCTGGAGGTTCGGTGCTCCGGATTGTTGACTTCCCACCCGGTAGATCAGCCATGCATCGAACACTGAGTATAGACTACGGAGTCGTGATTGAGGGTGAGATGGAGCTGGTGCTCGACTCGGGGGAGAATCGTGTGATGAGGCGAGGGGATGTGGCAGTCCAACGTGGGACAAAGCACGAATGGGTCAACACAGATGAGGAGAAATGGGCTCGAATGGTGTTTGTTCTTCAGGAGAGCAAGCAGCTGGCAGTGAAAGGAGTTAAACTAGAGGAAGATCTGGGGAGCTTGGGTGATGAGCTGAGACCATCCGCCTGGAATATATTCGACTCGGTGGATTTGGTTTCAGCTCTGATAGAAGAAGTGAAGGTACGTACAGTCAGTCAAATGGCAACACTTGGGTTAATTAATCGCCAATGCTGGGCAAATAAGGGCGATAAGGGTCCAGATCTGCCCAGACTGCCAGGTAGTAAATAAAGTGTGTCCACCAGATACATTTCAAGTTAGCGCGTGAGTGGTCAAGTGAGCTGCGGTGTGAGAATGAGAGAGAAATGCTTGTAGATCCACAGGGTAGCGTTATCTAACCTTCGAAAAGTCCAAACAATGATAACTACCGACCTTAGGTACCTGCCTCCCCACGTAGTCAGGTAAGTTCGAAAGATGGTATAAAGCTGATTTGTCTGTATGAGATGTGAAGCAGATAGGATATCTTAAGTCAGTAGTTCAAGGCAAGCTGAAATAGTACCTACCAACTTGCATACCTCAGCTAAGGGATCTCTCAAGGCCGCACGTTGAACCCCCAGGGGCAAATAAGGCTAGGTTAGAGGTCCCGTCTGAGTAGGTAGTTTGATAGGTGATGCAAGGGTGATCGCGTGGGTGAATGACCCCCGTCTCCACCCCTCAGATGAGACGGGCCTGCCGCAAGCCCAGTCATAGGCTCCTAGCGGACCCGTGGAAGCCCAAGGCCAGCCCTTTTGGACCAACTAAACTTTCTAATAACTTACTCCATTCAACAAATAATTCGGCACGACTTGATTCGAATCACTTCTAAAAGGTTGCTTGTCTTCACTGCGACTCTACATCATCCTGGCATCATCTTTTGGTCACCTCAAAAGTACGTTCAACAACTTGCTGCATCTCCCAGACCTGACCTCCGTACCGACTTACTAGGTACCTATCCTAGCTATCACCGAGCTACCTATTAGTATCTATCATGCATCATGCGAGTTAGCCTTAATAAATCAACCGCTTTCTAATCGCATCCGATATAGGTTCAAGGAATACCACCGCCAACAAACGCCGCACTCGAACTCTGAATTCTTCTCTTACCTACACACTCCCATAATACAAAGCTTGGGACCCATCCCCTCGACCGATAGCATCAACCCATGTTGTATTAGACGAGGGCTACACATTTCCAAACACCCCCTCGTTAACAACCGAGTCTTAATGAGCTGTCATGGCCAGCCCTGCGGGTGCTTCGGGCCAGTTCGCCTCGGAGGCTTCCAGAGACTACAGTGCTATTGTGTCGAGTAGTTCTCCGAGCTCACATTCGTTGTATAGCGATGACGGCCAACGCGAAATCGACCAGAACGATCCGAACTCAAATCACCAACAAGATAACGCACGAGATTCAACATGCCTTTGGCGGAATCCTCGTTTCCATCACCAAGAATGCTCGCGATATTTCGACTGCCCATCCCACACCATCGAGCGGAGTCTATCGGAGAGTGGTTCAGTAGACCAAGAATCCACCCACAGCTCGCATCACTCTCGTACTGATATAATCGAGCGAGATCAGTCTGGAGCACAAACCATTCGCTTCTCAAACCAGGAGCTTGCACAAGTTGGGATCACTAGGGATAATCCCCCAACCCCAGACTCGGACCATGCGAACCTGGACAGAGATGCTGCCTATATTACGAGCGACCCTCCATCAAACCAAGCTACTTTGCCCCCCACGACTACCCAGGAACTTGGTCAATCTTCGACAGGCACACCACATAATACGCGGTTCGATCAACCTGATCCTCAGAGTGTTGTCACTGGCAACCCGGATCAGAGAGCGAGGTCCAGCCAACGCATGATCGCGCCAAACTCACAAGTGGCTCAACGAGCGCACACAACTCCATCCCGAGAAAGAATGGATGCACCATTACCATCTCTAAGACCCTTGGAAGAGGCACTTCCACCGCTTCCGCGCTCTGCTCGCCAGTCGATATCTCCAGATCAGCAACGCCCAAGATGGCAGCCGGATAATGAGGTCACATATTGCCCTATCTGCCACACGCAGTTTAGTTTCTTCATCCGCAAACATCACTGCAGGTAGGTCGAGATATTTCTAGGCAACACTTGATTGCATATGCTTATCAAATCAGGAAATGTGGAAGAGTTGTTTGCAACGCCTGTTCACCGCACAGGATCATCATCCCTCACCAATATATTGTACGGCAACCTGGCTCCGAGGCAGCCATCCATCAATCACTGCTTGTTGACGGACTAGGAACTGGCTATTTTGATGTGAACGACATGTCGGGAGGTGAACGGGTACGGCTTTGCAATCCTTGCGTACCAGATCCGAATACAGCCCCCCCGCAAAGCCCGAGTCCACAAGCAACTCTTTCACCACGAACTTCTCACCAGAGGTCACGAAGCAGTATCGGTAATGCCTATGGAACACTGCCGCCGTCTAACCGACATGGTGCGGTTTTCGCGCCCGGCACTGGTGGCGACCCGTACAGATCTCTCTCTCTCAGGACGAGGAGTGTCACAGTGGTACTTCCGCCTTCTCTCGTTGAATTTTTGCATAAACTGACGTATCACTAGGGCTCGGCGTCCTCTGGCTCTTCTCCTGCTTCTACCTATAGACGACGTAGTGGAGCGATACAGTCGCGATTTGATCGAGTCCAAGCAAGTGGCCAGGCTACTTCGGCATCTTCGTATCCGGATCGCTATAGCTCACTAGGAGAATCATCGACGAGGCAGCGGGCACTTCCGCCTACGCCACATATTGCCGAGGAAGATGAATGTCCTGTTTGTCATCGCGAGTTGCCGTCCCAGAGCTTGCCGAACGCTGAGGAACTTCGTCAGTCACATATCACGAAGTGCATCCAGACTCACAGCGCATATGGAACGTTAGGTGCTAGTGAGGATGGTGGAGCACCAGCTGTACCCCGGCTAACGGGCATGTATTGTTATTCCGCAAAGGAGAAGGATTGCATCGATGATGCAGAGTGCACAATATGTCTCGAAGAATTCACTGTCGGTGATCAAATGGCACGTTTGGAGTGCCTGTGCAGATTTCATAAGCACTGCATCTCATCTTGGTTCCGCAAACACCCCGGAAGATGCCCAGTTCACCAGCATGGCTTGGGTTATTAAGAGGAGAGGCGTTTATTGCATACGAGAAAGGCGTAACGGATATGGGACTGGCCACTTTTCAGCGTCTTCCTGTGTCTTAGATTTGGTTGAGCACTGACTACTGTTTCTTTGTTCATTGCAGCGATTGAACTTGAATATGGGTCATGTAGTTGTGCGAGAAGTATTGGATGTTTAAATACGATGTGACAAAGAATAGAGAAATACTCATGAAACTCACTCCAATGTAAGTCATGGTGTCAATAGCCTGTTTCTAACGTTGACTCCTTGTATTTATCAATCTACGCTCAGTGCTATCTAACTCTGCGTAGTTACCTATATCAAACTCAGACGTTATAACACAGCCAAAATAAAAGCCTAGAAGTAACAAGCTGCGTAATACAATATTCATGTGAATCAAGACGTTGATAGTCTGATGGTTCCCAGGACGCAAGTCGCGTTGGTCTATAATGGAGCATCCTTACATCTTACAATCATGCAAGACTTGAACTTACGAAGGCTCTCGATGCCCCAATTCTGTGGCGAAAGACATATCGAACACACATACTATCAACCCTCTGTCGGGCAAGCCTCCCTGCCCCATGACCTCTGCAGTTTCCATGAAACTAAGTTTGAGACATGGTCTACATGAGTCTTCATACACAAATTATGCCTCTTGGATAGGAATCGTGAAAGATCTGTTCTAGAATGAATAGATCTCTATGTTGTGATGTATCTCGGCGAGTCTCACACTCTTCCAGAGTCTTATAATTGACTTTCACTATGATCCATCACTGAGATTCATCACCTTCCGCGTTGTACTGTTACACCGTTTGATGAATTCTTCATATGTCATCTCTCCTTTCGAAGTATACCGAAGTCTGAGGACACTTGTGATCAGTTGTCTCAGCCCCTCTATTCCATGACGTGGTATGATCTCGCGCTTGTCCCCATCTCGCACATTGTATAACATGATGCGTGGTAACTTTCCAGACTCTGAGCCTAACAAATAGGCATAAACGCAAGTCTGGATGACATGTTCGTTGGAAAGGCTTGAGACGAACTTGATCTCCCATATTGTTAGATTATCCATGTCGTCGTCGCTCTCGATAGCGGTATTGTGTACAATATCTGCTCGACCACAGAGTTGAGTTTCTTGGCCATCGATATAGAATTGCTGCTGCATCTCAACTTCAAAATTCAGCCCTTGACCTTGAGCAGAACCCACTAGCTCACTATCAAGCCGACGCCGAGCAAGGATGAGGTCTCCGGGCTTGATCCAGTCATACTTGTGGTCTTTCATCAGAATCACACGCGGCAGATACCCCGAGAGACTCGCTTCATACTCGCAAGCTTTCCGGCAAAGCCAAGCAACAAGCTTCTCGGGGCATTTTAGCACAGTTTCATCAACCTCTCCTTCGCTTGATCGCCCCAGTGACCTTAATGTTCCCGCTGTTTCTAACTCCAGGGCTGCTGCAATAACAAGGCCGTTGATGTCGCTAACAGACTCATAGAAACCCCTTTCCGGATCTGAGAGTACCACATTTCTTATGTTGATGTGTTCATGGCGAGGAAGGAAAGGCGCTAGCCTGTCTACACGAAGATGGCGCTCGACAAGTTTATCAAGAGCATCGCCCTGGACATACCGCGTTATTTCACGAACTCCACAAGATTTTGGAAGCATAAGGCCTAGCTCTATGCGGCGTCCTGGTAGATCAGGGTGTGGGATTTTTGTTCTTCTCTTCGTCAAGTTGACTATCTTGGCGGTGTCGTACAGAGAATCGAGGGACACGCACGGCATCATCTTACTCTCATCGTTATGGACCAATACGAGTTGTTGCAGAGAGCGCGTTAAAGCCACAAATATTTCGTTGGGACAGCTGTCATCTGGCAAGTCGCGGCCGAAGAACTGGAAATAGGAGGCGTCGATGCCAAGAAGTATAACAAGCTTACGCTCTCGGCCCTTGAACTGATGTATCGTAGAGATACACAATTTTCCGTTGATCACGATGTCGTCGAGAGGTGTTTCCTCATCAGGAGGTACATTTATCGGCAAACCATAGACCTGGGCCAACGCGTTTGTAAGGTCTTGCAAAGGTCCTCTCGTACGAATAGAGGGTGCTATTAGCACGCAGTTCTCAGGCTTGTAACCTTTGATCAGGGGGGAAATCGCTCCCGCCACTGCCAGACTGTCCCAAATGTTGCATCTCAGGACAATGGGCTTTGGGCCACGCTTCGAACTGGAGACGTACTGCTCTCCACCAAGGAAGACACGGTTGATGAACTGGGCAGCCGATGAGGACAGCCTGAAACTGTTGCCTAAATGAACTTTTGCAAAGGAAAAGGGGCTGATTGGACCCAGCACCTCAGGGGCCAGAGTCAGATAGCGATGGTCAGCACCACGAAAGCGGTATATCGATTGGCGCTCGTCGCCGAGGACGACGATGCGGGCGTGTTGGCCTCCTTTCCTGAGGTTGTTGGCCCGGACAAAGCACTTGACTAGCCAGAAGGTTTCTGGGTTGCAGTCCTGAAACTCGTCTAGTACAATAATGTCGAAAGGTTTTGAGGCCCATCGTGGAAGCCTACCGCACTTGTCGATATTCTCCAAGAGCTTGATAAGTGCTTCATCGCTCGGAACCACTTGTCCAAGGAGGAGACCCGCCATGCCATGGAAAGTGTATACATCGCTGTTGTGGTATTTTCTGAGACGATGAGAGGTTTCACTCTGAAGTCTCTTTGAGAAGAGAATGCTTCCGATTCTCTTATCGGGATGTGCAGCCGCGATTGCTTCTATGGTGGCGGTTTTGCCTGATCCGGGTCTTGCTGATACCACGACATTCTGGTCAGCGCAGAGTTTTGCGATCCTCAGCTGCTGAGACGATGGTTTGAAGACTGGTTTGGGGCCCACAGACTGGAGCCAGCTGTGATTTCCGGTGAAGAGCCGGGATGAGCCTATCTGGCGAGAATAACATGACTTTTACTGTATCGTTAGCTTGATTTTCTCTGGAGCAAGTATAGCGGATACTCACTGTTGGCTGTCGAAACCAGGCTGAGAGCAACAGATGCATTTTGTTGACTCGTAGTACTAAAATATTGATGTCGTCTCCATCATTGTGAAAGGCGAAAAGGACTGCTGCAGCTGAAGGTGGTTCCTGTGCAATGACTCTTGTTTGTAAATGTGTAGCAAATAGCACACTACTGTACTTGGTTTGCTGAGTTAGATGATTCATGGATGAATTTCGGAGGATCTATCGATTGTTGATTGTTCTGGTCAAGGAAGGGAACATCGTAGGGCCGCTGTGTTAACCCATTAGTACATGACCTATCCGTCAAACAATCAACTACCTAATCTCAACCAGCAAACAAACTGCATTGCTTCGCGTTCCACCTTGATTAACCCTGCAAAGCGACTCGTTAGGTTTCCCCCAGAAATGGCACTATTGATATCTTTATATCCATGAGAGGAGACGTTGACCCAAGTTCACACTTCACAGCCCACAGAAATTGGGAAAATGCGTATAAATAACACGATAACTTAGTATCTAGGGTACCGACCGGCCCAATCGAAAAGCTGACGGCCAAAGCACGGCAACCTATTGGGAAATCCCTCGCCCCTGTTCTGGGTCACGGTAAAGGTAGTTCAGTGTGAACCTAGCGTTCAGGTCAAGCAGAGTGGCAGTGCAGATGCAGATGCAGCTGCAGCTGCA
>VYWZ01000319.1:0-31832 GCA_008711595.1 Fusarium xyrophilum | reverse complement strand
CGTGCCCAAGACGGTATCAATAGCCTTAATAAAGACCTGCCTCTAAAGCCCCTTAAAAAGCAGGGGAAAATAACGCCTTAGTGGTGTAAAGACTGTAAAGTAGCTATTTATAAGTTAGAAAATTGCTAGTACTTCTATCACAGGCTATAATATATACAAATACAAGTACTATTAATCCGCAAGATTTTGATTAGTTGATACCCCTGTCGGTACATCTCACCTGCCTTATCGAATTTAGAGGGATAGATCTCAGGGTCCATCCGAGCTATTCTGATTGGCTGATCGAGTCCATCTCAACATCGTCCACCAATTATTAAAGGCAAACAAACGCTGTATCTGGAAATCTCCCTTTTCCAAGAAGACATTGATATCATCTCACATGTCTCGTGGCTTGTTTGAGGCCCTTAAACCAAGAAAAACCACGTAATCTTACTGCATGTCTGTGATTGGGGTTACACAGTCGTCGTAAATTTACCAATCATGTCTTTTTTTTTTTTTTTCAGCTGGGATAGCCAAGATAACCATCTCATATGCATGCCCCGATAGCAAAAGTAAAATGACATTTAGATGACTCTTTGTTATATAGTCCCGATCAGTTCTGTTCGTTTGTTGCTGTTTAAATCTTGAACAGATCAGTATGGCTTCACCATTCTTTGAGAGGGGCCTTGCATGGCTTCCGTACTTTATTAACGTAGTTCATCACTAAGCGGGTCATATCACTTACCGGGCCACTTTTCTGGACCTCCTAACTTCTAATCCCTACAACTTACCCAAAAATACACTCAATTGAATCCAAAACTTCAGAATTTGGCGCTTTATCTATATCTTCAGCCTCTAGGTAAGTTCTTGCATTATACCCACCCTTGCGGCAGATGCCACAGAGCCGCGCGCCTATCTGGTGTCGCTTTAATAGGCCTCCTTCCCTGCCTTCACCACCTCCTTCCTCCTTCATTATGCCCTTTTCAACTAGAAGCTGGCTCGCCTTCTCGCCTATAAGAGGCCCTGAATCTTGTAATCTTGTTCTTTTGGCCCTCCGCCGCTTAGAAAGAGCCTCATTTACCTCTTAAAGCGCTTTGATCTCCCCGGTTAAGAGCGTCAGCCGGTGGTTAATGCTCACTGTAGCCTTTGCTAGTTAGTCAATAGATATAAAAATTGGCATTAGAGAGCTTCCTTGATACTTGCTTACTTAATCCTTAATAAGAGTTAACTGTAAAAGAGCTTCAGTGGCGGTTTAAGGCGTCTAAGAGACCTAAGGTAGAGGCAGGATGTCAGGGGTCTTAGGAGGAGTTGGCGTCCATAATCTTATATTAAGCTTTAAAATCATAGCTTCTGGATCCAGAGGAACTAAGCTAGACCCCTTGAAGCTACTCCTAATATTCTTCTCTGTAAATACTAGCTCAAAAGCGGCCTTAAATGCGGGGAAGAAGTTATCCTTGGTAATATGCGTGATGCTGGCTTGTGTGAGGAACGAGATGACTGCCGTATGCCTTTTTCAATAGGCTAAAAATCCCGATATTAAGCGGCTGGGTTAGGTGAGAGGAGTGACTAGGAAGATAGAATGGTATAATCTTATTAGCCTTATAGTATTCATTAAAATCAGTATTGATATGGCTCTCATACCTATTGAGCATAAGCATCCGATATTCGCCCTTCTGATGTGCTCTTGTTTACTCATTAAAGTGTCTGAGCCACTCAAGACCTATATAATGATCAGTCTAGCCATTAGGAGTCGTCTTGACGAGCCAGCTGCTTAGAATGTGGCCGCTAGAGTACCAAGCGGTAAGATGAAATCGGCCTGCAATATAGAGGAAAGGCGGGACCGTATGTCTATCCGCCGCAATAGCATAAATCGCTGTGACCCATTCTCTATTACCAGGCTGGATAGCTTTTGGTCTATTGATTCGATCCGAGCGTGTGATAACTATCCTGGCACGAATTATACCCATTATGAAGCCTGTTTTATTAAAGTTGTAGAAGCCACTGTCCTGCATGGCGTATTTCGCATGTATATTAGCAACCAGGCGGAACCATGTATATAACACATTAGGATCTTCTTGTAAGGCTCTCTGAATGTCATATGGGCGAGAAAAACGCGTATAGAGCTCTGGTTGTTATGCAATGAAGCGATCAGTCTAGCACTTTCTGATGTATTGTGTATCACGCTTGAGCAGCAGCAGATTTGCTATATCTTCCACGTCAGCCTTACGAGGTGACAACCCTCTGGAATCTAGCTGCGATATGTATTGAACAATCGCATCCTCCTCGGCTATTGTCAAATTCGACTGACTGCTATGTGTATTAGTCTTTGAAGGCCTTCTAGTGATTCTAGCTTGTAAGGTTGTTCGGGAGACAGTGAACTGCTTAGTGAGATATTGAATACTTAATTTTGGATTTTCACGCTTTGCATTTATTGCAAGAATAATACGTGACTTATTATTGAGATCTGGCATGATTATAGTGGGAGTAGTCGCGTGTTGAAGGTAGAGTGTATGAATTTAGGAAAAGTGGCCCGGCAAGTGATGTGACCCGCTTAGTGATGAACTACGTTATTGCTTTTTTTACTTGGTTCATTCTCTCTTCCGTCTTTTCTTGGTATCGTCTTCGACATATCCCGGGCCCTTTCTTTGGTAAATTCTCTTACCTATGGGTAGCTTACATTACCATCACCGGAACACAGCATGACCACCTGGTCAACCTCAATCGACGCCATGGACCCATGGTTAGAGTCGGTCCCAACGAGGTCCTGGTCGATGACCCAGACTTGATTCGTAGAGTCTCAAGTACTAAGAACACGTACACCAAAGGAAACTGGTATCTCGGCGGCAAATTCAATCCGTATCACGACCCCATGTTCCAGATAATAGACCCAGTCCAACACGATCGCCTCAAGTCGAAGTTATCACCCGCTTACAGCGGACGCGATGCTCCCAATCTCGAAGCTGTAGTCAACCGGCAGGTCGGTAATTTGATCCAGCTAATCAAGAGAAAATACATCTCTACCCAGGGAGATTATCGTCCGATGGACGGAATCAGAGTACCACGCCTGCTTACAATCGATGACTCAATGAGCATTTATTGATCATGACACTTGCGACAGATATTCCATGGCTGAGAAACTTGATCTCTTCGCCTATGTTTCTGAAGCTGTTTGGACCGACTGAGAATGATACAAAGGGGATTGGTCCACTGATGAAAGTCGCGAATACCATTGTTCGCGAGCGATATGATCCTGAAGCCGATGATCAGCGTGATATGCATAATGCTGGTGGGTCATTTCTATGATGTGCGGAGATCATATGCTCAGTTGGCAACAGGGCTCATTTAAGAGACATGGTTTGAGACTGGAGGAGTGTCAGACTGAATCTCTATTCATGTTTGTGGCAGGATCGGAAACTACCGCCACCGTGATACGGGTTATTCTTCTCTACATCGTTGCTTCGCCTCACATATATCAGCGCCTTAAACAAGAGATAACGGAATAAAGCCCGTTGCGTTTGTGGAGCTGAACAAGGTTATCTTTGAGGTATGTGCCTGAGTCTCCGGTGTTGTTAACTTTACTAATCAGTTGCTAGCTTCTTCGGGTTTTTGATTTTCAGCTCGTTGAGCCTGAAGTGGCGATGAAGTCGGAGAGCTACATGGTATTCCACGATGAAAGGCTGTTACTGAGGATCATGGAGACAGGCCATGAATAGGGGTAGTCTTGGTATTGCAAACACTATATATCTATTTGGCTCGAGAATCTCCAAACCTGTAGTGTAAATAGGCATGCTCCACAAATGGTACATCAAGGGGAGCTCCAGGGATAAGGCCAGTATTCAGGCCAACAGACAAGTGCAAGATGTTTTCCATTTTGAAATGCGTTGAGAAAAGTCCCCGAGCTGGGATGCAAACTTAGGACCTTGATCTCAAGCGGTGAAGAGATTCAAGTCGATTGATCAAAGGTTAGTGGACTCTTTAATGATTTTACTTCCATACATCTCTTGAAACTCGGAGTAAGTTCTCTTACTCGTCCATGCTTTCATAGCCATTAGAGGCTGTGCAGTTCTCATAATGGATGACTAGCTAAGCTTACTGCAGTCCAACTAAAGGAATTCCAATACCTACTTTCCTTCCATCAAGCCCTTGCCACACAGACGAACCTACTCAAGTCTCCGACTCCTTCTTAGAAACCTTCTGCAGCACCGCATGAACAGCCGGAAAATTCGCCCCGATACCGTCCTCGAAAACCAACAACGTCGGCGTTGATCTGATGACCTGATCTTCGGAGACCTCGGACAAATTGCCTATATCGACCGAACAAAAGAACACATGTTCGTTCTCGGCATTCTTTGATAGTCTGTTGCAGCATGTAAACAAGAGTATTCTCGAAAGAAGAGGTTGGCTTACCTGTCAATTATGGGTTTGATGACACGGCAGGGGCGGACCCAGGTAGCCCAAAACTCAACAAAGACCAGTGATTGGTTTTCGAGGGCTTCTTTGAAGTCTTGCTCGCTGGGGTTGTGTTGGTCGAGGGGTTCTTTGGGGAGGAGTGTTGTACTCACGAGTGAATCTCATGTACGACCATCTTGATTTTTTGTTGACCCGAATGATAAGCCTGATAAGGGTCTTGGCAATGTGATTCCTTCGACGACTTGTCCGAGTCAGCCTGGTTGTGCTTCAGAAGATGGATCGCAGGCGGTTATATAGTTTGGAGCCAGGGACGTGTGTAGCCGCTTGTCTTGCAGGGACACGTCATGGCTGTACCACAGCTTATACAGAGTTATGTTTGATTCACGATTGCAACACCTCGGCAGATATTGACTGAATATCCTGAGTGCTCAGTGGGTTAGTACAGGAGCCCGAGAATCACCAGAGTTCTCGGCATTTGATGTCCTTTGGCACATGATGGATCTGTGGCTGGAACGCCTATCACAATGGTTGAAACGAGTAGGGAAATAACATTTCATGAAGCACAGGACCTTTTTGTGTTACTGAGGCACAAACTCTCTAATGTTCACAAAAGTCTAGGCATTAGACATGCCCCTCTGCCCGTGATCGAATTCCCAGTGGACACCTAGCTCTTGTACACATTGACAAGCTTCTCCAACTTGGAAGGGTCTGCTCCCACGACCTCATCAGCCTTGTCACCATCCTTGAAGAGGATAAAGGTAGGCATCGCTCGAATGCCGTACTCTTGAGACACATCCTCAGCCTCGTCAACGTTGACCCTGATAAAGTGGATAGAGTCAGTTGTTTCTGACATCCTGAAGTGAAGAGTAAGCCAAGTTGCATATATGCACGTTCATGGCGGAACTTACTTGTCTAAGACGGGGCTGATGAATCGGCATGGTCCGCACCATGGGGCCCAGAAGTCTGCGAGGACGACTGCGTTCTTTTCGAGGGTCTCCTTGAACTCGGCGAGGCTGTACAATGTTTAGCTTGACAGACGAAGATGGAGAGACTATGTTACTTGCTTCTTGACTTCGTGGACTGTCATTTTGAGATATTTTCAATCTTCAATGGGGGTTTACTGAATAAGATAGCTCTAGGATCTGAGAACCTCGAGGGTCACAGGCATTATATCCTGTGCCAATGTTCCCCTCACGTCAGGACGCGTCATAGTCTGATTGGCTCATCGGGGGCTTGGCTAGTCGTGCATATTCCGTGTCTCCATTGCCTTGGATTCAGAGACATTTTTCAAAACTAGACGAATCATTTGCCTGTTCTGATTATAGTGGCGTCCGTACCTGGTCAGATCTGCTGAGCAACATGAGCGAGTTCCCCGCAGCTGAATTGCCAGGGAGACCAATTGACATGGCGATTGATGAATTGTTGAGGCACTTAGTTATCACGTCTTATTTTGGAGCTTGAAGCTGATCTCGGCTGGGTGGCGGAGAGTCTATCTAAGATCTTTAGCTTGGGCCCTACGGAGTCTAGACGGAGGGTTTCGAGTTGGATCAGTCAGCTAGGAGTGACGCCCAATACCAGTCGGTGTATAAGATGACGTGCGTACCAACCTTGACTGAACCCCTAGTCATATGCGGCTGAGTTGATGTGTAGAATGTCAACTCTATCATGCTAAGCTCTTATCTCATCGCCAGGCATGCCGTGTCTCAAATGCATAGCATTATCTCCGCATGCTAACAAATCACGAGCTAAGTCTCATCGATCATGGTATGGATCTCTCGTTCGTTGTCGGCTTGAGTGACCTCAGCAAGCCTCCTCGGAGGGGGGGGGTTGCGAGATAATTGTCTGATACCTGGCCAAGATTAGTAAGGTAGTTCACAAGCTACTATTGGCAATACCTATTTGACTATTAGATAATTACTAATCAAAGCCGGAGCTTTTGCCAGTATGTTTACTGATCACTCTCTACATGCTCATGACTTTGGTATGTCGCCGTGACTTCAACTCACCCAAGAATATCAGGCTGACAGGATATTCTATACCATGGTCTGGACTGCTGATCAGAGGAATTCCTAGCAACATATAAAACTTCGTGGTTATGGTCATAAATCCTAAGTACAAGCAGTAGAACCCGCTTACGGTCGGCCGAGCTTAAACCACATTGGAACTCCATACAACGACTCAAGCATCCCTCTCTAACAACACATCTAAGGAAACTTATTCCAGCAAGAAGAGTCCGCACCAGTCGCACCAGCACCCTGGCATCTGCGCCTCCAGTCACAGTTATCAAAGCTCGAGGCACCACCGCCAAAGATTTTGACGTTGCACTGCTGATACTGAGTATTCGTACCGTACTCTCGCGTGTTGGGCCCCATTCCGCCCTTGAAGTGGTCGCACGCGGCTTGAGCGGCGCCGTTGTTGGGAATGCCGTTGCTGTCGTAGCAGTGGCAGCTTTCGTAGGTAGCGCATGCGGAAGTGAATGCTGAGAGGGTGAGGAGACCGAGGATTGAAAACCTCATGTTGATGGAGAAGATTGCGTTATGCGGAAGTTAGGGTCTGCTGAAGGTTCTGGAGACTAGGCATGTACCTTGTTCATAGGTTTTGGCGGCGGTGGTTTGATTATTGTGATGTTGAGCTGTGAGAGTGGTGGTTCTTACTTCAAGAGACCTCAAAACATATTTGTACGCAAAACCACAGCTCGTTAATCCCCATTCTCAGTACTCAGCTTGAAATATTATCGATCCTGCAGTCTCCAGTAATTCTCGGAAGGCATAATCACCCTGGCCCTGCCATGACCCCGGAATCTCATGGCAGAGAATACGAGGTATCGCGATCCTCCAACTGCCAACAGTGATGCCAAGAAACATCGCCAAGACTCAATTCCATATAACCACACATAGCTTCATACGTTTATGATCGGTAAATCGGACCTTGGTTTCTTGGCGAATCAGGGGTTAAATAAACAAGACCTAGTGATGTCCTACAACAGAGCCTTGTTTAGAATACTTCACTGGGGAGTCAATCATACGGTCTCTATACCTTCTCCTCGGGGAGCAACAAAACTCGAGACTTGAAACGAGGATGCCAAAATAGACTTAGCAAAGAGCCCCCTAAGTTGAGGCTAGATTCTTGAATATTTGTATTGCTTAGGGTCATGGTCCTGACTTTCCTTTCCTCCTCAGCTCCTCTATTGCCTCCGACCTTGTCGTCGCTGATCTGTCTTGTTCACCTCGAGACGGGTAGCAATCCTACCCTGGCGGGTGATGGAGGCAACTCGGGAATAACTAACCGTCCATATCGGCTCCGATCACGTCTCCACTACGATCCGCTGAGCCGCAATTCTCTTACGTTATAGGGACAGGGATGTTTCGGACTTGAAGATTTACAGAGTGGGCTTATTAGACTTGAGAGTAACGTGATGGGATAGATCTTGATTGATCGTCAGATCAGCCCTCTACTTGAGTTGCAATGAGGCTTTTGATAAACGAGAGTCTCGATATTGGATTCCGGCCGTAAGAGTTTGGCCTCGGTTTTACCGTTTTAGACAGTGGCGAATTGGTCGAACCACTTGACTTGGCTCATCGGATGAGGGTGAAATCTCTGTTTCTGGTGAATCAAGATGCCTTCCATAGACACTGTACACACCGTACATCCTCTCTACTCATCTCGACATATTCAACTGTCTGTACTACAGTCTTGTACACAATCTTGTCCAACTTTTCAATGTGGAGTCACCAAACCTCCAAATCTCCCAGACTAGATGCCCTCATTATCAACACAAACCCCTTCCCCATGGAGGTTTACGTAAACAACTAATTCAATATCTGGAGTAATCGCCAAACTTGCCCCCTTCGGATCGTGGAGATTCAAAGGCGATTTAATGAGGATTTTGCATCCAGAGTCATGACCATGCCATGAGTGGGCCTAATAGCGTTGTTGCTATGGGGCCTCTCATCTCTTTTATAATGGGGCCATTTAGCAAGAACTTTTTTCTTCTCTCTTCTTTAATTCCTTGCACTCTCCTACCCTTTAGGTGATTCCTTAGATCTCGTTGATCATGGCTGCTGGAAGAGTCATTTCTGGTTCTCCCATCGTTGGAGAGAAAGGCGTAATGGCTGATGGAAACGCTCCTACGAAAGAAAGCTTCACTGCAACAGGTGAAGAATATGAGCAGGATGATTTCATGACGAGGACGGGGCTGAATGCCAAGTCGTTTACGAGGAAGCATTATGGACTCGGGCTTGTGGAATTGGATCGTAAGATGAAGCCGAGACATCTTCAGATGGTTGCTATCGGAGGATCGATCGGCGCCGGGTTCTTTGTTGGATCTGGTTCGGCGTTGAGTAAAGGTGTCAGTGAGCCTTTCACTCACTCAATTGAATATCAACTGACTGATGATTACAGGGCCCTGCTACGCTGTTTATCGACTTCTTCCTCGTTGGAGTCATGGTCTTCAATGTCGTCTACGCAATGGGTGAGCTAGCGGTTATGTATCCCATCTCTGGTGGTTTCTACACGTATGCAGCGCGTTTCATCGACCCATCCTTTGGTTTCGCCATGGCGTGGAACTACACTCTTCAATGGGCTGCTACACTTCCTCTCGAGCTTACAGTCTGCGCTATCACCATTCAGTACTGGTCCCCCGACATCTCTCCCGGAGTCTGGATCGCCGTGTTTCTCGCTGCCATCACCATCCTCAACATGTTTGGCACACTAGGATACGCAGAGGAGGAATTCTGGGCTGCGTGCTTCAAGCTCACGTCCATTTCGATCTTTACGATAATCGCGCTGGTGCTGGTTTGTGGTGGGGGTCCGTCAGGTGGGAGCTATGATACGTATCAGGGCTTCAAGCTGTGGCATGATCCTGGGGCTTTCAAGAACGGGTTCAAAGGGTTCTGCTCCGTTTTCGTAACTGCGGCGTTCTCGTTTGCCGGCTCGGAACTCGTGGGTCTGGCAGCTGCGGAGTCACGAAATCCTACTGCTTCGGTTCCTGCGGCTATCAAGCAGGTCTTTTGGAGAATCTGCTTGTTTTACATTGTTGCGCTGTTGTTCGTGGGATTGTTGATCAGCTGCAATGATCCGAATCTCCTCAGCTCGAGCTCTTACTCCAACAGCGCAGCTTCGCCGTTCGTCCTTGTTGGAAAATATTCTGGTCTCAAGGGTCTCGATCACTACATGAACGCCGTCATCCTCTCGTCCGTCTTATCCCTCGGCATCGCCTCCGTTTATGGCGGATCACGCACACTTCTTGCGCTCGCACAGCAGGGCTTTGCGCCAAAGATGTTCACCTGGGTTGATCGAGCGGGCCGACCTTTACCGTCTGTTGGATTCATCATTGCTTTTGGATGTCTTGCGTTTCTGAACCTTGACGCAGCTGGTCCTGTGATCTTTGACTGGCTTTTGGCTTTGTCGGGACTAGCTATGCTTGTTTGCTGGGCGTCCATCTGTCTTGCTCACATTCGATTCAGAGCGGCGTGGAAGTACAATGGACATACACTCGACGAAATCCCGTTCAGGGCTATTGGTGGCGTTTGGGGATCTTGGCTGGGCCTGATCTTTGTTGTTGTCATTCTCATCGCTCAGGTAAGCCTCAAATCTTCATTCTTCGGAACATCGGCTAACATTTCCCAGTTCTACGTGGCCATCGTCGCCCCAGTTGGCGAGTCTGGAATGGGCACAGTTGAAGACTTCTTTATGCAGTATCTTGGACTTCCTATCGTGCTAGCTTTCTGGGCTGGAGGATATCTCTGGAAGAGGACAAGTTGGATCAGCATCGACAAGATTGACATTGATACGGGTCGACGTGAACATGATTGGGAGGCCATCACTGCTTGGAGGACAGAGCTCGCCACGTTTCCCTGGTGGAAGCGATTGAGGCATACTTTGTTCTAGTCTGGAACGCCCAACGGATAGAGATATAGACATGATTTAGAGTTTAGAGTTTATGACTATAAGAGTAACTATTTGATCATAGAGATTTATCAGATGTTGGCCCCATGTTTGGAAGCTTGTGATGTGAATAGTAGAGCAGTTATCCAAGACCTAGGATATCCCCTTGTCTAGGTTATCGATTTCCCGGGAGCCTGTTCTCGGTTTGTCCGTTTTGCTGCGTTCACTCTGATCCGGTCTCTTTGTTGTGTGGATGAGAGACCACCTTAACTCATCACGCGCCTCGCACGAAAGTGTCGTTTGTTCATACGCACAGCAAACTGTCCACAGCATCATGTTTGCTCACACTTCTGAATCAATGCCTCTAAAAGAAAGATATATCTGCCTGATGGGGCCCCCCCCCCTCTCCGGGTTTTGCGCAAGACCTTTCCTACACTTGAAACTGAGACGGCCTGAAAGAAACTGGGCTTCTCAGCAACATCGCACTTCTACAATATCCCCCAATCTCACAGAGCTTCGAATGCAAGCTAACATGGACGTTGATCCGAACAGCCCAGGCCCAGGCCCAGGCCCAGGTCCACGGTCACAAGCTGACTTCCCATGGGACCTACTGATCGACACATTTCCCTTCCTCACCAACCAAGCCCACCGCGCACTAGACATCCAACTCGACTTCTTCCGCAACATGAGCACCATGAACCTCCCTATCCCCCAAGATGCCAACGCGAAAGAAAAACTAACAGCGATCCTCGCTAAAGCAGAGCTCGTCAATAAAATTGTGTCCAGCCTGACTCACAGCTCTGAACTTCTCATCGAGCTGAAGGAAATAGAATATGACGAGGTCATCGCTGTGAGAAGAGCGGAGGTCAGCAATATGATTAGTGAGGCTAGCGTTAATATCGAGAGGGTCATTGCTATGCAGACAGAGGAGGTTGAGATAGGATTGGGGCAGCAAGGGGCGGCACCGGGGGCGGCAGAAGTCCAGGAGCAACAAAGACGCGCAGAGGAGGAAAGATTTATGCAACAAAGGAACGGTGGGCTTGGCATGGGAGCTTCAGAATCTCCTGGATCACGGATGCCGTATGTTCAGCCGCCAGTTCCTCAGCAGACTCATGCGCCACAACAAAACAACATATCAGAGCAGATTCCAGGGCTTCGCCATGCTTCTGTACCACCAGCCGGACCTCAAGGATACGATCCCGTACCACTTGAAAACCCAGGTCCAGTACACCCTCAGCATCCAGTTCACCCTCATCATCCGGTCCTTGGTCAGCCTCCGGTACACCCCCGGGCTCCGGTCCCAGGCCCGGCACCAGGGTATGCTCACCTCCCGACACTCGATCAAGCCCCAGCACATCATCATAATCCAGTGTATCCCCAACTCCCAGCGCATCCCATTCCCCAACAAGTTCCCTTGCAAAGACGAGATAGCGTATACACCGCAACAAACACCACAAGCTCTGAAGCCTCTGAGATTCGAATGATGCTGGCTAGAGAGCGGAAGAAAAAACAGAAAGACAGAGCTGCAAAGAGAATGGAAAAGATGAAGATAGAGCGGGAAAGGGGGGACTATTGTAAGCGCTGCGGACGCTGTTGATAGCAATACACCTGTAACTATAGAGGATGCGCATAGTCGAGTGAGTGATTTAGGTGGTTTTTGATATCATATTTCTCAGCGTGAGTGTTACTGAATCTTACTTTACTTACTTCATGCTCACACCGCTAGGATCTAGTCTGCAAACCATTGAGAGGACGTGAGAAAACTTGGTATGTCGTTCATCCACGATGACCAGGCTTAGTCAAGTTTGGTATAGACTTAGTCGAGTTTAGTGTCTTTCAAGCCATTGAACAATTCTACTTCATCACGTTGATTGGTAGGTCGAAGTCTTCTTGCAAATAACCTCATAATTCTGCTACAACTACTTCGTATCAAACGGCCCCTCCATCACTCTCCTACATAATCGTCTCCCATGTTGAGAATATCCGAAAGAACACAGGCTCTGGGCTCAGAATGCCACCTACTTCGGTCACATTCGTCTCGCCAAAGTTCAGCGAGATCATCTCCCGGCTTCGTGGACTTGATTCTCGCAAGGGTCTCGAGCATTCTGCCTATAGAGACATTGCCCCGGTATCTGAGCCACTCTCTCGCCATAAGCCCAACCTTGCTGAGGTCTCCAACCATCTTTGGGAAGAACTTCTTTGGCAAGGGTACTGCTGTATCCATCATTGAGTCCTAGCAACTGACATGGTATACGTCTGCGGTTCGGCCAGCTCCTTCGCCCGAAGTAACCTGTGGCCAGTTGATCTTTATCCAATATCGCTTATGTTCCTCTTGGAGCTCTCTGATTTCTTCGCTGTGGTATAAGCACAAACCCTTGGCCGAGCAGATTTCCTCGTCTTGAGGGGTAGATAACACTAGCTGGACCAGCTGTTCACGATCTTGTTCGTCTACTTTTTCCAGAATGAGGATGAGGTCTTTCCCAAAATCTCCGAGAGTGATCAGAGGGGGCGGGACATTTTCTGCCTCACGTGAAGGACCAGAAACGCCTTGGTCCGGAATGCCTTGCTCGTCTTGTCTTTGCTCGAGACCCTGCGGTAGATGCTGCTCTCGAGTGCTCTGCTGTGAAATTCGAGTGTGAGTCGACTTGGTCAGGTCGCGTACGGGCCTAGGTGTTGGATTGAATGATGGACTCGGATACCGTGGTGGAGTTAAATCACGACGTTCTGCGGGGGTCGACATGTCCCATGGTAGGCGTCGAAGAGGTGAACTGCTGCGTTGGTGCGCATCCGTACCTGAGGGTGTCTTGGCAGGAGTCGGAAGAGAGTGTTGCTCAGGCTGAAGACGTCTGGCCGATGGACTATTCTCAACTTCTTCTGGTTCTCCTGTCACAGTGGCACCCTTGCGTTTCTGAGGATTGTCATGTTCTGGTGTAGGACCAGCCTCCCAAGATTGCTTTGGGAGAGGGTTGGCGGTGATGGAGTCTTGGGGTTCTGAAGATCCAGAAGGTCCTGAAGGTCCGGAGGGGGGAGGTACGGTGCTGAAAGGGTTGAGATCGTGTGATATCTCCTCATCGTTAAACTCGCACATGGTGTTTTGATATAATACGGTATGGTATAGTCTTGATGGATTATGATGACGATGATGATTATGATGCTGATGGGATGATGGGATGATGGGATGATGGGATGATGGGATGGATGAAGAGTACAACTTTTGAGAGGACAGGTTGGCTCTGGGGACGCCCTTTTATGAGTACTCACTTACCTTACCTTACCAGGTATACACCTAGGTGAAGAGGGGAGGCACTTGATGGAAGGAAGTTGCAAGTCCATAGAGTGCATGCCCAAAGAAAGTAGGTAAGTTGGCAAGGGTAAGAGTGATGAAGAGACTTGGGGAATCTCGAGATATCTCAGTAAAGCTTCAGATCAGTTTATTCTGGCATCACAATCTGATATTGCAAGCTACCTTGCTTCCCAAGGTCCAAGTCTGGTATCGCAATCCCGTAAATACCTATTTATTCAACAGGTCTCTCCCATATTCTCACCACCCAGGAATCCCTCTCTAGTCACCAACCTCTATGTGCCCCTGAACCATCGACCAAGTCGCCATCGATATGGTGATGCACTCTCACAACACCAATGCCAAGTTTGATTAGGGTGTAGATTGAGGAGCTCTGTATCACATTTCAAAGCAATCAGGTAGTCACATCATTCAGATACCTGGAGCCCAGGGATGTATGTGCAAATACATCAGCCGTGCCTCCTGAATACAATCCTCAGCTGACTTCGTTGTAAACACAAATATACAGGGGGTATTAACTGGCATCACATCCTCTTCGCTCCCTACTTAGAAGCCTTCGTATGCTCCTCATAAAACTCCAACGTCAGCGCCGCCAGGAACCCAGGAATACATCCCTTCTCCCGAACCCAGAACCCAATCTGATCACTAATTTTCTGTGCAAAATCACTCCTCGGCCCACCGCCAAGCTTCATCGTACCCCGCTCACCATCAAACACAATCGAGTTCTCGTGCTCGTCTGTCTGCGAGGGATAGAACGTGCTCTCGACGCGCATCTTGCCGTTGGGGATGAATGTCACGGTCCAGCCTAGCGTGGAGAAGATGGCTTCCTTGAACTCTTGGGATTTGGAGCCCCAGACTTCTTTTAGGCGGCGCGTGCGCTTCTCGGCGGATGCGGTCTCGGCTTTGGCGGCGGTGATTTCGCGCTCCATTGCGGCGAGGACGGAGGTTGGGATCATGGGGACGGAGGAGTTGGCGTTCTTGGACTGGAGGGTTGCGAGGAGCTCTTCGTTTTCTTTCTTTAGTGCTCCGAGGGTGGAGCGCTTGATGGCTTCGAAATCTGAAGTGGGATTGGACTTGAGTGACAGAACACGTGTTTGTGCTTGTTGCTTAGCAGCTTTTAGTTGAACCTTGCTGGTGGACAGGTCCTTCTCCAGCAGGGCAATCCTGTTTTGCGACTTAGTCAATTGCTCCTCTAGCATACGCTTCTTTCGCGTGAGTTGACCGAGTTGCTCTTGAGAACTGTCATCCTCCGCTCTTGAGCGCTTGCTTCCTGTCGCAGGTTGGGGTGTGCTTGGCGCTGAGGGCCCGATTGACGATAGCTCTGCGTGCAGGCTCTGGACTTCCATCTTATACTTGTCGACAAGATCCTCCAGCTCTTGCACGCGCTGCACACGGGCTTGATCGAATTGCTCTGGTTGAAGTGTCTCGTCCTCGGTGTCAAAGGTCTTGAGCTGTGCGCGAAGGTATTCGACCTCCTTGACGGCCAGGGCACGTTGGCGCTCCAGTCGCATTCGGGCCTTGTCGGCGTTGCTAGCATTTGCTACTGTTTTTGCATTCTCGACCTCATTCTTCAGTTGAGCCTGCTCGCCGCGGAGGGATTGGATGGTATCCTGAGCAGCAGTGATCTCAGCTTGTAGAGCGCCAACCTTTTCGACATACGAGGCATTCGTCAGTCGTTCCTCAACGAGTGCTCTCGCCACAGCCTCTGGGGAGTCGAACTCAGACTCATCTGTCTCGGCGGCGTTTCGTAGATACGCAGACCAGGCCAAGCGCTCGTCCTCTAGTCGCTGCCGTTGTATACGCGCCTCGGTAAGCTCTGCTTCAACCAACCCTGCCGACTCTAGCTTTCGCTGTAGTGTTCGCTTCTCTTCTTCGACAACTTGGACTGCCTTGCTCAATGCGCGTAGGTGCTTAAGCTCAGAGAGCTGGTCACGGTTCGTGGCCTCGAGGTTTCGGATATGCTGAACTTGTTCGGTGAGTTCCTGTCGAATAATCTCCATCGTCTCTGCATCTCCGCTTTGCGCTTTGAGTCGTAGAACGTCCGCCTCCAAATTCGCAATAACTTCATCCTTCTCCGCCAATTGAGCTTGTGTCTGTTGGAGCACATTCTCCCGCTGCTCGCTCTCCTGCTCAAATTCTTGGATAGTCTTGTGCGCCGCGGCGATTTGCATCTCCATATCTGTAGCTTTTCGGTCGGCGATTCGCGCAGCATCGTCCTTCGCTGTGGATAGATCCTCAAGCTGTTCCTGCAGCAAGCGGGCCTCATCCTCTGCTTCACGAACCTTGCGCTCTAATTGCTTCTTATCGCCATCAATCGAATCTTTAACTTCTTGTAGCTCCCTTCGAAGTGCTTCCGTCTGCGCTGCTGCCTTTTCGCGTTTGGCCTCAGCCGCTTGTCGGTGCTGCGCTTCATCTTGCTCCCGCCGTCGAGCTTGCTCCAACTTGCTACTTTGCTCCGACGTCGCGATCTCTTTCTCTTGCTCGGCAGTTTGAATTCGATATTTTAGGGTCCCAATCTCGGCCTTCAATAACTCAATCTCCTGCCTGTACTTCTCGTACTCGTCCGCGTCGGGGGGCGCCATGTTCTCCTTATGACTTTCGCGCGAACCGGGGCGGCCAGACTCAGCGACGTGGCTTTGTCGAGATCGAGGCCGAGGAAGATGTGAATCGGCCCCTGTGAGTAGATCGTATGTCGGTCGTGTGCTCGAGCGGGAAGAGGAAATCTGCAGCCAAGGTTCGCGGTCAGACACATTTACTCGAGCTCGGGAATGTTTGTCTTGTTTTGTGTTGACTTACCCTGGACTGTCGTAGTGATGTCTGGGGTCTGTCCATAGCAGACGTGCTGGCTCGGAATCTGGCATTGACAGAGGCCCGCCTGCTCCCACGCCCATCCTTTTCGTTGGGCGTAAATGGGCGCATTTTCAGAGTTTTGTGGACTGCGTTGCTTGAATGAATGAGAGATCGCGGTCTGGAGATGGTTCGTTTGCGATCACCACGGTAGCTTGCATCATCACGTGACCTGACTGGTCCTTGCGTTCAAAGAAGGGACTTCAAGTTGACGTCAGAGAATTGCGGCACAGGAATGATTTCGTTGCTGAGAAGTTGTGAGAAGCTTTGGTGGGAAGCTGGGCTGACTGTTTGTGTGCGATGAGTTGCTCTTACACTGAAAGTGCTCTGGTCTGGAGATTTGACCAAGACTTTTTGAGCTCATATGTAGGGTATGCTGTAAGAAGCTCTGCGTCAAACTCCACGAAGCTTCGTGACCTCTGAGGCGTAAAACGGTAGGCTAATTATCAGCATTGGGAACGCTAAGGTTAGTTTCCATCATATAATTAATCGCTTGTTGACCACCTGTTATTGTTGTGACAATTAGGGTTCGACAACAATGGTCCTATTGTCGTTGGGCCTCTTCTACAACACAAGTCAATGACATTTCACCATCGCAGTAGCTTTGAGTTTCACACAAACCAACGGTCCAATCCAAGCCAATTCCATATCAAACATATCCCTGAACCCCCTGAAAATTGTCCAATCACTCCCCCCAATGATGCATCCTTGCAGACCATCCTCTCCCCAGGCCTGCCAAGTCGATATCATCCCAGTGACGTCTTCTGTACCTGAGAAAGATGGACCCCTGTCCCCCGCTGCTAGAACCTCCCCTAATTGGGCATCCCACATTCCTCATGACCCACTCCTCTTCCTTTTCCCTTGTGTCAAGCGATCTATCCGCTTACAAAAACCGAGCTCCACTGACGTCGATTCTCGAACGACGACGGTTTTATTCGTCCCTTTTTGATTGCGCTTGTTTATGGGGTCTCTTGTTCTTCGGTGATTGGGACCGAAGCTTCCGCGGTAGCTGATGACCTCGGTATCAAGAGCTTCAGCTGTAAAACATCATCTCTTACAGCCTCTTAAGCTTGTAACTTTGAACTCATCTTCTTACATCACCTGTCGAGAACTCACATCTTCGACAATGGCCTCAATTGGCCCCCGGGTAAGCTCTATACTCCCTATCTCTTCGTTGTCTTCTAACATCTCCAGTCCTCCGTGACCACCCGCGCCATATCCCTCCGATCCTCCCACCTACGCCAAATCCCTCCAACACAGTACCCACGATCCTACTCCGACTCTTCAAAACCCCCCTCCTCAAGCTCAAGCTCAGGCTCCAACGACTCCATCGCAAGCAGCGCATCCTCAACACCGAGCAGCAAACTCAATGTCTTCAGCAGCGAATGGGAAGACCTCGACACATCCATCAAGTCCTTCGCCGACCTACCACATCGACTCTTCGGCGCGAACCAACACATGGTCATCAACTATGAGCTCAAGGAAGCGTTGCGCCTTATGCTGCGGCAGTTCAACGCACCGATAATGTACTGCTTTGCTTACGGCTCTGGTGTCTTTCCGCAGAGCCCTTCCAAGGCTAGTATTTCCGAGCGAGACTTTCGCGCTGTGCATCCGAATCCACCGGAGGCGTTGATCAAGTCGCAGAATGGATCGCCGAAAGTGCTGGACTTTATCTTTGGTGTGTCGCATGTTGAGCATTGGCATTCGATAAACATGAAGCAACATCGGAACCATTACTCAGGTCTGGCTTCGCTAGGCTCAGGCGTGGTATCACGAGTGCAGAATTGGGGTGCTGGCGTTTACTTCAACCCTTATGTCGAGGTCAACGGCATGCTCATCAAGTACGGCGTCACAAGTATCGATAACCTCGTTCGCGACCTTTCTTCCTGGGATAGTTTATACCTCGCCGGTCGTCTTCAAAAACCCGTCAAGATTCTCCGCGACCATCCTCGCGTCCGACTCGCCAACCAACATAACCTCATCGCCGCAGTCCGAACAGCTCTTCTCCTCCTCCCACCACAATTCACCGAAGCTGAACTCTACAGCGCCATCGCTGGTCTAAGCTATCTAGGCGATCCACGAATGGCCCTCCCAACGGAGAATAAGAGCAAAGTCACAGACATTGTCGACAACAACATCATACACTTCCGTCGTCTCTACGCCCCTCTCGTCAAGACCCTTCCCAACGTGGACTTTGCAGGTGCTTGTCGCATTGGCGACACAGAGTGGATCATGAATCCTGAAGCCGGCAACACACTACAACAAGACATGGATCCCAAACGTCGTGGCAACATGGTCAGACGACTTCCCCAAACCTTCCGATCCCGTCTATACTTCCAGTACCAAAGACGGTTCGGCATTCCCCGCGGAGAGTTCAACGAGCTCATGAAAGCTTCAACGGACGAAGAAGGCGGCGCCGTTAAGAAGATGCAGGGCGGAGATTTTGAGCGCCGCATCGCCACAGACGACGCCCAGAAACTCAACGAAACGGTCCGCACCGTCATCAAGCAAACGGTCAACTGGCCAAGCACCGTGCAAAGTATCAAGGGCTTGTTGATGGGCGGATTCTCAAGAACGTGGCGTTATCTGGGGGAGAAGTATTCAAAGTACAAGAAGGACCAAGATAGTAAAAAGAGCAAAAAGGCGTGATCATTTCTGTATAAGTGTTGACAGCATAACTTCACATCCCATGAATGAGGAGTACAAGGACAAAAAGCGAATTGGTATAGACGTAGCGAAGTAGCAACAAAGACTCTGGACATAACTGTCCCTTTTTATGATTCATCATGGTTCTATTTCTTTCAGCTCCAGCTTACTTTCTGTTCCTCCCTAGTGTGGTTTTTAAACATACAGAATACGCATACAAAGAGAAAATTATACTAAAGAAAACAAAAACAAATGAAGATGGGTAACAAATGAAGATGGGTAACAAATGATGATGGGTAACAAATGATGATGGGTAACAAAATGAAGAAGAGTGAAAAAAAGTTCACCCCCAGGAACAAGCCCATTACGCTCGCTATCCAATGCGCCGCCAAGATATGGCAGATATCTTGTCTTTTCTATCCATGCACGTGAAAACTATTCAACACTACCCACTACCGTCCTTCGTATTTACCACTGACGAGTCTTCTCGAGATAGGTACGTCAACCCACTTGTCTTCTGTGCTAGCGGTATCGTCTGCAAAGGGGTCGTCTTCAGAGATATCCTTGCCTTTGCCCTTGCCCTCGTCGAGTCTGGAAATGGAGATGCCGCTGCCAATGACTTGATCACCTGTGGCTGTGAACTCCCAACGTGCTTCGATGTGGCCTGGCTTAGGCTCTGCACCCTCTGCGCCGATGATGCGGCAGACGATCTTATGAGGTTCCGTTGTGAGGGTGAGATCGCCGATGCGCCAGTACACGAGGTGCTTGTCCTTGAGGTGTGTTCCTACGGGCTTTGTCTGGGCGCCACTGGATTTGCCTTCGTAAGTGGCGACGATGACAACGTTGTGTAGTGTTGACGGGGCGGTGAGCTTTGACGATGGGTTGAGCTGGTACTGTAGCAAGAGGCCGAGTTTGTCTCCTTGGGGCTTCCATGCGGGCTTGAGGGAGAGAGGAGCATGTTCGCCGAGTGTATGGGTTTCGGAGTCCTCGGAAAATACACGGTATGAGAATGCGGGTGCGTTCTGAGTGAGGTGAGATAGATCCAGGTTGAACTGATCGTTATGGTCAGGAGATGAGTTCTGCACAAAGATGCGGTTCGGTCCGATGCGCTCAAGGGCCGAAAAGTTGTTGATGCGAATAGTCTCATAGCCTGACATGTGTTAGTTGGTGTAATTATTGTGGTATCGGGGATTGCTTACTCTTTGCATCACCGGAATCACTGGGGTTGTTGACGAATGCAACCTCACCAGTAATGGTTGCCGACTTGACGACACCATCTTCAAATGTAGCATTGACACTCTCGATAATAGACGTGTTAAGTCCTGGAGCAGTCATATGCGCGTGCTGAGGATGGTTCAAACCACCCAATGAGTTGCCTGATCTCACAGACTGTGTATCCGAAGTACCAGCAATGCTAGCCTCAGATGCCAAGGCTGCAACGGCACTTCCCTTGGAAAGAGACTGTGCGAAAGTTGGAGATGTTGGCCTCGCGCTCAGGGACGAGTCTGTGCCGCTCTCAGGGAGGTTGGGCGGTGGCACATACATAGTATGGCGCACGTCACGACGTCCTCTCACTGTACCACTACGACGAGTTGCCGGTCCGAGCTTGAGACTGTTGGCGACGCTAGAAAGAGCAGCCATCTTGGCTTCTGGATCCTCATCTTCCACAGGCGTCTGCTGAATGTTGACCTTGAGAAGCTGGTCAGGATCTTCGCCAAATTCTTTAGCTTCACGCTGAGCCTCGGAGATGGGGTCATTCATGGGTGGTGGAACGGTAAATCCTTCAGCGTCCCTGGTTGCGATTTGCGGCGCGGGAGACTGGTTCTCCTGCTTGTGCGACGGCGGAGGACCAGGAGGAGGCTGGACATCTGACAGATCGGGTTCATGGTTACCGTTGACTGCACCCCCAGTCGTTTGTGGGATCGGGCTGTCGAGAAGATTTCCCTTGTGCGACACTCCGTTCGTGTTCTCATGCGAGGCATCGGGCCTGGATAAGTCGGTCTCGTTATTGGGCAGCTTGGGCACATCGGGAGTTTCTGCCAAAGAAGACAATCGGTGGTGCTCTGCGAGGTTGTTGGAGGAGCCTCGAGGGGAGACACCGCGGTCAGTTTGGCTGTGGCTGGTTCCCATGCGTCCGAAGCTGGGACCTAGTTTTCCAGGAGAGAGCTGGCCGAAACCGGCGTGCATGCTCTGTCTCCTGCGTCCACCGAACATGGTACCGAGGCGGCGCAATTTACCACCTTGAAGCCGTTAGTAACCAGCAAAGGAGGACTGTGAAAGGACCTACCTGGCTTCTCTTGTGGAACCGAGTTGTGTTCGCTGATATCATCATCGCCTGCGTGGGAAGAGGCGGGAGCTGGAACAGGCCCAGGAGACGATGTGTGAGCGCTTTGAGCAGGCAAATTGGTGCTATCGGCAGTACTGGGAGGCACTGGTGTCGAAGGAGTCGTGCCTGCAAAGGACGACTGCCGTGTTGATGTCCTTGTAGGGAGCTTCGCCTTGCCAGCCGTAGCCCTGTGCACGAATGACTGAATCTCTCTTTCCGAGTCGATTTCGAGCATCAGAGCAAGAGTCTCCATAGCATTCTCCTGCACACGCCCAGCTGAATCGGATTCATGTGTCTGATACTGTGTGAGAAGATCACGCAGGTTGTTGACTCGTGACTCGTCGAGGGCCTGGAGAGATTCGAAGATAAAAGGTGCCTGCGACTCCCACTGTCCTGTAGCAGATTCGAGCTTGGAGGAAGCTGCATCGACCTTTGAAGTGTTTGCACGGCCCCCTTTCTTGGTGAGCTTGTCGACCTGATTCTGGGACTCTTCGAGGTCCTTGGCCATATTCGATAGGTTGCTGGACATGGTATTCATGTTCTGGACATCTTTGCGGTTGGCAAAATTGCGCAGCGGATGCTCGATGTCTCTCTCGATGCGATCGGCAAGCTGGTGATGCGAGTGGGCGATGTTTTCCGTCGAGTCGATGATTCTGTTCCACGGCGCTTGGAACACACTGCAGTTCTGTGAGTGATTGCGATACAAAGGCGTCAGGAGGGATGTTTACCCTAGCTCGGACTGAGAGTTGGGAACCTTGAAGGTAGCAAGCTTCTTGAGGCCCTGCACGTACTGATCCTCCACGCGACGACGCTCCTGTGCAGAATTGATTAGCGGGATGTCGAAGAGGCTCGCAGCTTGATGCCATGTCGTTGCATAGCCATTGGCGGTTTGTGGATTGTCGTACCTGGAGCCAGTCGGCAATTTCGGTGTTGACGCGGGACATGCGCTTCATTCGTTCGGTAAGAGTATGCACCGCCTGGCTGGGCTGAAGAGTTGCCTATTCATAGCGCAAGAGGTCAGCCAACGTCCAGCCTGGTACTATATTGAATTTTGCTTCCATTGTCGCTCGCGGGGATAGAATGGAGGGTCAAGGGGATCTAGCTCACCAGCATGGCGGGATACTCGGCCCTGGTCATATCGTCCATGATGGGCAGCGCAAAGGATTTCTGTAATTATGTATAGATGCGGATGGGGGAGTAGTGAATTGATTATAGGATTAATCGCTCGAGGACGATGCGCATGGCGGTTTCGGTTGAGCGAGAGGGGTCGGTCGACGGGCTGAGTTGGTTCGTATGCGATGATGAGCTACGAGTTATCCGTAGTAGATCAGATGACTGTGATATTATCGGAAGAGTCGGACTCTGAGGAGCAAGTGAGCATTATTGCCGCAGAAAGCGTAGACCCGATGCCGATGCGATGCGATGCGATGCAGCCGAGGATGGACGGGGACGGGACACGAGGTTGCAAAACAAGACAGAAGAGTAACTTGATGCCTTGGCTGGGACGACAACGGCTAAAAAGGGCCCTGACCCAGAATAATTAGAGAGAGGCTGGCGCTGAAAGTGAGCGAAACAAGACAGGGCTGCCAGAGTCAGGTTTGTTTTGGGCTTGGGCTGGGGTAGCTTATTATTAGCTTTGGAGACTGTGGGGCTAAGCTAGGGGAGGAGAGAAAACTCAGGACCTTGACCATGAGCGATAGAAATGCTTAGGCACATTTAACCTGAGCCTGGAAGGCCTATTGCTGAATTTATTCTGACACCCTACATCAAGGTCTGATGTTTTCTTGCTCCCTGAGGCTGGTTAATGGGCAAAACGTTTGGTGGTTGGTTAATTTTCTCTAGAGGCCTTCGAGAAGTTCCCTAACAAATCAAGTTAGAGTCACGAGGCAGGCCACGACATGACCTCATAGTCTCGGTACTCAAATGGGAATATTCTACAGAGTAATATCAACCCTGATGATGCCTCATACTCAAGTATCTTATAATGAAGAAATACCGAATGTTCTGACTACATTGCATAACTATTACACCCCCTGCTCTTCGTCATCTTGGCCTTGTTTCTGCTTTATGAAATAGCGGGCCTGTTCTCCATCTACTTTTCCACCAGAAACCAGATCCTCAAAACCTGAGAACCTGAGACATCCCCGTAACAGAGGCTGATCTTTGCTCATTCTTACCGTCAGGCGGGGAAATTCTATCTGTTGTGCTATAATCCTCTGACAGCAATTGACTTTCTACATCTCATTTGACCTGTCATCTCACATACAGTAACTAAACAAACCCCGCAAAGCAAAATGATGGAACTGCCGGAATGGAAAGCTGCCCTGACCATGTCTCAGCGCTATGAGACGATTCAAAAAATGTAAGTAGCCTAATGCGTAACGTGCTAATACTAAGGTTCCGTAGACAAGCTTCCCTTGCTACAACTAGCATGAGTGAGGCCATCGCCATAGAACAGGCCGCCTACCAAATCGCTTCTACTCAGGTGCGCCCAAACCAACTTCAGCGGTCCAGAACTCGCGGATCCGCTGACATGGCCTAGGACGAGTACAATCTCGCCTGTCAGCCAACCTCGACACCAACGCCTTCGCCTCCCCAGGAGGAAGAGGAGGGTGACTCTGGGATACGCATTGGGCCGTATGGGAACTGTAGGCCTGTCTCGGATGGTCTAACTTCAGAGGTCTTTTGTTCGGGTGATAAGGCGCTTAAAGTCATTGTGACTTATCAGGATATTGAGCCGCATAATCCGCAGAGGGAAGCCAAGATTCTCGAGGGGTTGAGAGAGCCGTGTATTCCTCTCCTCGAAACCTTTCGCGATCAGGAGCAGAGATTTGTTCTCGTCTTTCCGTTCATGCCGTATACTCTGGCAGACCTTCTCGCCAACCGTCATTTACCGCTCGACGCTGTCCGGTCTATCTTCCGAGATGTCTTGCACGCTCTGGAAGATATACACGCACAAGGCATCATCCATCGAGACATCAAACCGTCTGCAATCCTCCTCTCATCTCCAACTGGTCCAGCATATCTCTCCGACTTTGGCACAGCATGGCATCCCGAGCTATCAACCCACTCGGAACCGGCAGACGATAAAATCCTCGACATCGGGACAGGTCCTTACCGCGCGATAGAAGTTCTCTTCGGACATAAATCCTACGGACCAGAGGTTGACATGTGGGGAGTAGGCGCCATGCTTTCAGAAGCACTCCGTGATCCTCCAGCCCCTATATTCGAGTCTCGCGCTGTCCATGAGGATGGTAATCAGCTTGGTCTTATCCTCAGCGTCTTCAAGACCATTGGTACGCCCACGCCTGAGACATGGCCCGAGGCAAAACAGTTCAAGGTCGCACCTTTCGAGCTCTGGACTGTCTTCCCCGCTCGTCCTTGGGAAGAGCTTCTTCCTGATGTAGACCCTGACTTTATCGACCTCGTGTCATCGCTCCTTCGCTACCACAGTCAGCGACTTACTGCTGAGCAGGTCAGTTCCAGTTCACTTCCTGCCTTAGCAATATTACTAACAAATACTCTCAGGCTCTTGCACACAAAGCCTTGGCCGCAAATCCCTGAGGTCAATTGGCAGAGCATCATATCACTCAAGTGCTAGCGTTGCCAACCAACAATGAACCACTCACCATCAGATCCATTGCCAATGCTAGACTCTGCCTCGTTTAGTCTTTATATCTCGACCGAATTTCATCTCGTCGATCAATCTCATCGATTCACTATACGCTATAAACAACAATACAACGCATCCCACAACGCTTTCCACACATAGAAGAACACTATAACACACTATAAATAAATACACGCTTCAAACACGCTTCAAGAACACTCCAAACAGACACAATGGGCGCCCCCGAAGGCACGTACCCCATGTCCCACTCTCCTACGTCCCTAACCTCAACTAGATCACAAGTTCATCCCCTCCGAGGTCGATCAGTCCAGGAACTCTCCTAAGCGCGATAATGCTGAGGATGACAAAGCTGAAAGCTCCGAAAAGAACGAAAACGCTGTCAACAAGGACGACAAGCAGAGTGGATTTGGAGAGAACAAGGAACACGGTGGTGCAAAGCTTGTTGAAGAGAGCTCCGACAACGAGGAGGGCGGTGCAAAGCTGTAGCACAGATATGTGGGGGACGAGAAACACGGGAATGTGAAGCTCATCAAAGGGGACTCGGACCTCTATGGGGACTCGGACAACGAAGATGGCGGTGCCAAAGTGTAGACGCACCATTGACCATATCTCTACCAGGACACAGCATTTGATGCCAACACAAAACTTTTTATTCCATCTTCTATACTATACTACCCAGTGATACGCCTTCTAGCCCTGCCGTCTCTTCGTATCCGAGCCCCGATAGTCAATTGGATTTCGACACAGTGGGCAAGTGTTCTGATTACTGCTCTGGAACCACTTGTACAAACACGTCCTGTGGAACAAGTTCTTGCAAGTGGTGCATCGTTTGTCAGGCATGCGCTTGTCAGTCGAGATAATGCTGTAGCAAATAGCACACTCGCTCTGCCCCTTCAGCGCACCGAGAATGTTTCGCTTGAAGACCTGTAGACCATCGATGATGTTGCCGTTGGAGAAGGTGATGACACCCTGCGTCGTCATGATCCAACTCTGCCATTTCTTCTCATTGACTGCGACACGATTGAGACTCTGCACAGAGACATTTTCGATGGGGTAGTTCTGGGGGATCTTGATGGCGATCGCTGCTTGATCCTCGTCGACTTCATAGCCAGTTATGATCTCTCTAGAGGATCGCGCGACACGTACAACAAGTTCCTTCTCGTCCATAGCAGGGGGTTCCTGACTATCAGCCCAGTCTTGGACCTCATCTAGGACGTCTGAGACTATGATGGGTGAGAAGTACTTGGTCGTCCACGACTCAACAGCGATGCGTGTCTGCTTGGATCGACAGTCGATGTACCAAGCACGGAACAAGCCAGATGTGTACTTGTGAAGAAGATAGAAGAGGTGAATCAAAAGCCACTGCATTTTCTTCTCCTCGGGTTCCGACTCTGCCAATTTGACATCATAGTCTTTGATGTGCTCTGAGGTGAGATTGACCTTTTCTAACTTCAACGGATGAGCAGCTGAGTGACCTAGCACGTCAAACATGAAGTCTAATAATGGCCCTACGCAATTATCTTGCTTAAGGTTGTCGGTAAAGTCGTTCCGGGTCTTGAACGATGATGTTGAGTAAGCATCAAAGACAAGCTTCCACGATAAGAGGTATGAGCGGATAGGGGAAGGAAATTCGGCGAGCATTTCGTCAGAGTACTTCTCGAGCGTAGGGGCGTCAAGAAGAAGTGATAGGAGTTCGTCAGGGAGTCGGGCATCTGTGACTGTGAGTTCTAGGTCTTCATGGGGTAGATCGTCACACATACCTGTCTTTTCCAGCAAAGCATCAATGGACTTCTGCTGTTGCTGTTCAGGAAGAGCTTGGTGAAGCAGGTTAAACGCAGCTGTCTGGATGTCCCGCGATTCCGACGCCACCAAGCCAAAGATATCAGACAGATCAGGCACATGTCGCAGAGAAATCTTCTGGACCTCTCGGCAAAGCATGGCATCCACAATCTCGAGTGGTTGGGAGCGAGTATCCCGAAGGAGTCGAAGCAGCTCAATCAACGCCCTGGGCTTGGCACTGGCGTACTCCTTGAGGGCATCCTCAAGATCGTCGTTAGGCTCCTGCAAAGACTCGATGCTCTTGAATAGCTTGAGTGATGAGTGAATGAAGGGAAGAGCCTCGTTCAACTCGAACTCGTGCGCACGGTTCCATAGAGATATGCAAAACTCGATGGTCTTTTCCCAGTAAGATCCATAAACGTCCTTCATGCAAGGTAGCAGTTTGTTCAGTGCTCGACAAATCTCGGCACAGAGAGCTGGGCTCAAGCTCTCGGGCTCGTCAAGCCAAGAGGTGATTTGACGAACGGCAAAAACGATTCGGTTGTTAGCGACTGGCATTTCGCCCGCCTCGTAAATCTGAGCACATTGCGATAGAAGAACAAGAGTCGTCAACGTCTTGTCACTATCTGCCTTGGCTCCTGCAATCTCACTCACAACTTTATTGCAAAAGTTGCTAGCAATCTTGGACGGTTGGAGAGTCTCACCAAACCCAGCAATGATAGCCGAAGCCGGTAGGACGGTGGTAGGGCCAATCTTGAGAACATCGGGCTTCAGAAGAGCGTCTTCGAAAGTGGATGATGCCCCATGTGCCTCAGCCAGGAATTGGACAACCTCACTGAGCGCACGTGCACTGTATAGCCCTCTGGGTGTCAGCTCTTGAGAGTGCTGGGTCAACAGATCAATGAGATGTTGGATGATCGGCTTGTCTTCGGAGTCGCTCCAGGCGCCAGCATCAACAGCCAACTGATTCAATATCCCACGTGTCTTGGAGACGAACTCTTCAGCCTGTGCGCTACCTTCAGCGTGCTTCAGAGTTTGCCACAGTCGGTTCTCCTCCATACAGGTGATTTGATCAGAGATGAGCTGTACAGTCAGACACTGAAGATACAACAGCTCAAGCTGGAAGGGTTTGGGCAACTGAGACAGTGGAAGCTTCTCCGAAAGTTGAGACACATAAAGGGCCATTCTTGCAGGTATGGCACGACCCTTTCTGTCCCGATGAATTCTTAGATTGGTAGATCGCGGAGCTCCCTTGACCAAGGCGGCGGCACCGCCAATGCTGTTAGTGATCGACAGAGCAGGATTGACGGGCAGTTCCAATAATGGCGCAAGCTCCTTCATCCACAAGTTGGTGCTTGGGAAGAGCTCTTCAGACGGGATGTCACTCGGGACCGCATTGTATGCTTGCGACACCAATGTGTTAATGTCCAGAGACTGCGTTCCCGCTCGTTCGATGTTGGCTTGAACGACAGCAATAACAGGTAGCTTTCCGTCAGTGTGTGTAGCGAGAAGAGTGCGGAGAGCAGTCGCCTTTGAAGAAATAGTAGAGTCCTCGAGCTCCGAAAGCCCGAGAAGAAGAGCTACCAATGTTGTATGAACGCGCTCATCGCGAGAGAACAGCTCTGGTCGGCCCTTAGCGGCAATCTCCAAGGCTTGCAGGATTGATTCCGTCTTCGAAGGTTCCTTCTCAAGGATTTCGACAAGAGCTTGAACAAGCTCTCGGTAATTGCTGTCGGTAAGAGTCTGATATGTGACAGCAGCTTCCAACAATTCCCAATCATTGCTACCACCAACCGCCAAAAGAACAGCCTGGCCGGCAATGTGCTTTTGCAAGTCCATGTTTCCCTTGGCGAGCACAGCTCCTCTATCGTTAGAGATCAGGGATGCAAGGGCGACATCGCGAGTAGCCTCTGATGGTAGATCGAGGACAGCCTCGACCCAAGAGTTCCAGATAGGTGCAAATTGAGTCGAGACAGAGCCAAAAAGGTGAAGCGAGGAGAGAAGGTACCTGGAAGAGGGCGAAGTAACAGCTTTCGCAGCATCATCACGAGCCAAAGTAGTGAAGAACGTCGAGAGCTTTACAGCCCCTTCGCCGTCGAATAAGCGAGGCGCCATACTCAATGCATATTCGATGATCCGAGCTGCGCCAAATGGCTTCAAGTTCCGACTCTCCAGCAGCGTGATACTCTGAGAAATGGCCTTGAGGGAGGGCTGAGCTGTGTGATCTGGCACGTCTTCTTCGGGGTCAGCTATCCTCTCCTCGATCTGGCCTACGAGGCCGAACCACCGCCGACCTTCTTCAGAGATCTTTTCTTGAGATTGTCGATACTCTCGCGAAACCTCTGGCAGTGACCCCGAGATCTTTGCGCAAAAAACGCTGGCGAGTCGGTCCCATTCTTCCTTGGACGCGGATACCACCGATGGTGAGGCTTGGACAGTCGCGATGTAGGCTTCGACCAGGACGGAAATCGCATTGGGACCAAGTGGTATAGCTACCGTCTTTGCTGATACCGAGAACAAGAACTGCTCAATAAGAGGGAAGAGGTGTTCTTGCACAAATGGTAGTTGATCGCCGGCCGGGAGGTTCTTGAGGAGGCGCTTGGCTGTATCGATGAAGCACTTCCATGCATAAGAAGTGTTCGTTCGAGGTTCATCGCGATGTGTGATGCCAGACTTGAGAGAAGTCAAAAATTGAGAAGCAACCTCGGGTGTGATCAGATCTGATGGCAGCACCATCAGTAGCTGATCTAAGTACTCCCAGAACTTGGGTGGGCTCCCTTGGGATCCCTTGGCGACGAATGCCTGCAGCCTGCCCAGGGGAGACTTTGGACCTGGACCGCTCGGTGTCTTCGTCGATGTCCAAACATCAGGATATGTTTGTGTCATTTTTGTCAACGCTCGCACATATTCGAGCGCCGACCCAGCTTGGTTGGTCTTTAGACCTCCCGTAATGAAAGCTTGCTTGACCTTCGCATCATCGGCATATGGCAACTTCCGGTCGATGGTGGCGAACAGCAGCTGACATACTGTCTTCCTGACTGCCGAGTCATTGAAAGTAATGGTCTTCCAAACGTTTTCCTCCGCAAAAAAGTCATCGTATCGAGATTGCAACTTCTCCAGGCTACTTGGCTCGACCTTTTGTAGCAAACTCAAGACAAGTGACAAGCTAGCAGTAACAACTCGGTGATACTTTGCCTCGGCATCCTCCGCCGTCGTTGATCGTTCATCGCTCAGGGTATCTTGTGTTTCTTGAATAGCATCAATGGCATAGTCAAGGATCTGGCCCTGGCACTTTGTCCAAAACGCAAGGACCTTTTCAAGGGTGTTGAGAAACGAGGTTAGACCGTCGCTAGCAGCCCTGGCAACAACACGGTCGCGGTCATAGAGGCCGGCAAGCCATGCGCCGACGATCTTTGGCAGGTGACGCTCAAAACGCTTGCGGGCTGATTTCATGAGCTCAAACTGAAGGTTATGCGTCAGCTCACGCACTCGACGAGAGTTGTCTATCGATGTGCGAGGATATATTTGGACCCAAACGTCGAGGATGCCCTCTTCAACCCCGCCATCCTCGTCAAATGGATGAGCCTGTACATAAGCTAGTAGCTCCTCCAGCGCTTTAGCCTTGGTGGTGCTGTCCTTCTTCAGAACGTTTTTGAGCGATACAACGACATTCGGATCCGAGACAGCAGCAAATGAAGGAGGCTCAGCAAGGTACGACAAGGAAGTCCCGGAGGCAGCGGTGCCAAAGCCTCCGAAGCCCGAGAAACCGGAGCGGGGTCCTTCAAAACCGGTCGGTTTCCCTTGAGACCGCTTCATGGCTGCGATAATTTAGTGATAACCAGGTAAGGACGTCGACGTAGGTGTAATTCGATATGTAGTGACAGGTGCCTCTCGGCTGATGATCGGTTACGCTCTAATTCGGTTGAGGCTTTCAAGGCTGATGATCATATGAAATTTGGTGGTGAGGCACCTAATGATGTCACAGAGCACGGACCTTGGCTAAACTTAGGGTCTTTGGACGTGGTCGATTCAGTGAAGATGAGCGGGTCGGGCTGTCCACTGTATGAGCCGCATTCATGACAGAGGAAGACGACGGACAATCGCAAAGGGAGATTATATACTTGAGAGGGCTGAGATATTTCAACGTTTTAAATCTAAAGAAAAAAAAATAGTTTTAATTTTTTGTCCGTAAATAATAGACTCTCACCCTGAGCTGTGACCTTGACTCACGCCGATCGGCTGAGCTACTCACAAGTGGTGATGTAAGTTGAGTTTCCAACGAACAAGAAACATGAGTGAGTTATTTGTGCATAATCTCTTCGCTACCAATAGCTACCGTATATTCTCAGGGTAGCAGGTGAAGACTATAACCTTCAAATCGATTCAAGATTGTATAGGAAAGCTTGTTACAAGTGCTCTACGACTGGACACCAGTTCCAACTCTTCTTCACAACATCCGAGCTCACCTAGACCTCGGCCAATCATGGAAATACTCTCGTTCTGCCTCAAGTCACTCCAAGAGTCTGCTTTAACCTTTTATCTGAGAGATTACAATTAAGGCGTGACTGATTTTCGATTCTTAAAGCACTATATCTTTCCTCGTATTTCACTCATCAAGCGCCCGTCGAAGGAACCACTGAGAGCCGTCCGTTTACTAACAATGAACAATGGAAGTGCTGCGGCTCACATCACGTGCCAATCAGCTTACGGAACCACTGTAACCGCTTCTCAGACCGTCGACTTACAGCACGAAATACACTATTGATTCACAGAGGCGCGGATGTGACTTATCAGCTCGAGATACCAATCACTCAAAGATAAGCAGAGCATTAGCACAGGCTCAAAGTTTGCAACTGTCAGTGCCAGAAGTACCAGACCATGATCAACTTGGCTTTGCGTCTTGTGTCTTGCCAAAAGAAAGCAGAGAATGCTGGTGGCCTTATTTGCCTGGTTTGCTGGTTGATGATGACCTATATTTCAGGTTGCAATGGATCGTCACTGCATGCTGTTGAGAGGGATGTGTGTGT
>VYWZ01000314.1:0-21026 GCA_008711595.1 Fusarium xyrophilum | reverse complement strand
GCCTTAATTAACTAGCCTAAAGCTATAGTAGATTTTAAATAGGCAACAATCTCTAGGTATTTCTTTAAAATCATTTTATTATTATCTTTTCTAAGCTCTTGATGGAATTAAGATCAAAAGAATAAATTAATTAATTTATGGGAAAAACCTTTTCTTTTGAAATTTAAAAATATAGCTAATTCCAAATATTATGGCACTAATTGGCAGTGGGATGACGGCGAGCTGCTTTCATACTTGCAGGATTCATTCTTACGAGCTACTCAAGATAACACGTATATTGTGGTCATCATCGATGCCGTGGATGAAGCTACCGAGAAACTTTCAGTCAACTCGGTACTTCTCGATATTCTCAACATTCCATCTATCCGGATCTGTGCTTCATCTCGATCATGTCCTCAGTTCCCTGGCCTCGACGCCCATGCCATAACTCTGGAGGATCTCAACACTGCCGACAGCATTTACTATACCAAATCGAGAGTCTCGTCAGCCGAATGGAATACTTCTAGTGTACAGGGAGACCTGATACAGAGCTTGATCAAAGCGTCCGACGGCATATTCTCATACATTGATCTAGTGCTTTCGAATCTCGAAATCTGGCTCGATCAGGGGGAAGGTCGACTCAGCCACATCGATCTCCCTGAGAGCCTTATGAATCTATACTCCATAATCCTCACTCAAATCGAGTCCAGTAAGAAGAGTCGAGATTCTTTCTAGCATACATCCAATTGGATCGCTTTTGCGACACGTCCTTTGACTGTTCCCGAGCTCACCAACGCTTTGGCATTTGAAAAGGTCCAAGGATATAAGGCTTGCACCCACACACGCCGAGTCCGGAGAGGTCCACCAAGCGGATATCCGAAGTGGCGCTGTAAATGCTCCCGTGACATTACTTCCCAATCTAGAGGCTTGATTGCGGTGCAATTTCCCCTTACTTCCCCAAGTCAACCAGTGGTCTGTTTCACTCACCAGAGCGTTTCGCAGTTCTTGATGTCGTACGAACCCCCAATCAACTCCGGGAAAGGATTAAGACGGGGAGACCAGGGTCACGGAAACGTGGTCGGGACACAACTGAGAACATGGACGAAAGTGATCAGCAGAGCATGGCCCCTCCACCATAGAAGCAATCCTGGCACACCTTCGAGCTACGATCTGCGTGTCTATACAATAAACGATGCCCAAACCGGTTTGGAGGTGCTTGCTCCGATTTTGGGTTCCCAGATATGCACCGTCTGAAGTAAGTAGATAGACATAAATGCGATAGCAGCCACGGCATTTTTTTTACTCACACATTGATAGAGAACATCTGTTCAGGCGGCATTTCCTGGGGTGCGACAAGAAGACTCGATACGGGAGGTGCAAGGCAATCCTTCCAGAGAGCGGAATTCAGGATCATCTTATTTTGACAGTGGCTTGTGAGCCCCTGAGAGTTGCTATGAACTATGAGGATGGTTTCGGCAGGAACCAAAGCGACACACTGAAATCTCTCAAGCTCAAGCAGTTCGAGACACCAGTTCACCACTGGGAGAAAATACAGTGTTTCCTGACTGGACAACGGACTTGCCAAGCCCTTGTAAGTAGCTGAGTAGATTTGTGCTTTTCGCGGCAACTTGCTAACAATACCTAGATCACGAGACAACCGAGACTGAGTGTCGCATCAAGGTTGCTGCCAGGCTTCGTAGCGAGGATCTTGAACAAGAAGTGTGGAGAAACCCCAGCGATATCGGCAGGGTTTTCGAGCAACTGGCTAACCTTCTGGACCCCTGGCCAAGAGACTCCTCGACCAGGCCTGACAATCAGACACCAAGCACTTCCTGAAGAGCTAACTATGCGGCCAGTTACAATACAGGAGCATGCTCCAGTAGAATTGAGTCCTTCACTCGACATTGTATTGCCCGCGGAGTCGCAAAGGGGGACTGCTTCTACAGAAGCCCCTGCAGCACTTGTACTCGACCCATCGGCTCAGATCTACCGTCCAATTAGGCCTCACTTTTTATTCCCCCAATAGGTTTCCGATACTCTGTCCCTCTCTCTTCTCAGCGGTACTGGTCCACTCAGCAGCTTGGGTCCCGGCCAGGAATCGATGTACGGTGACACGGATGCTAATGATGCTTCTACGAGCTCGTGGGACTGTTCTTTCGCCAACGCCCCGACTGGACAGATGCCCGATGATGCTTTAGAGTTCAATTTTAACGCCTCAACTCCAGTCAACATTCCGAATCGGTTGAATCGCGAACCGGACACATCCACTTCAGGCGATACGAAGCCAGGAGAATATGAAGATACCCCTAATACATTCTGGGCACCTTCTAGAGAGGCTGATAGACGATGCATCAGGAGCCTATTGCATGTACTTATTCTTCATGGGCAAAGAGTATTGCAGTGCTTACTAGATTACGAAGGTCTTGTTAAAGCGTACTGTAATGTAACACAATAATGATGTATCAAAATCTCAGAGGATAAATAGACAATATCGGTCAGATTTGGTGATGCCTACCAAAGCGAGTTTTCCTCTTTTCATAGCATTATTCTAGTTTTGCCCCGAGGTAAGCTTGTGACGAAACTTCGCATGTTTCCCCCGCATTGGTGTAAGTGAATGGGGAGATGAAAACAAGGCTTCGCCCATCTGCCGGTCTCAGACTGCGTGGGTATTTGGTGGTCCATATGCACTAATTGCGTAAGTCGCAGTTCAGTTCAGCCATACCTTCACCGACAAAGCTTTTTTCTGATTCTACTCTCAACCTTTAAGTCTCACCGAGTTTTGTAACTTACTTCTTACTTCTTTGATCTCTCATCCTCTTTCATTTGCAGGCCTATAGAAACAACCATGAAATGGCTGATCCAGTTGGCATAACCGGCATATCTGTTGGAATCATTTCCTTTGGTCTTCAACTATGCACCAGGATCTCGGACTACCTCGGAGCCGTTAAGGGGCGCGACGAAGACCTCGAGACCGCAAAGCAATATGCCTAGTTACTACGGAATAGTCTTGGATCAATCGAAGTGACCATTAGCACGATCAGCAGCGACTATACGGTGGCTGGACATGCTATTGAGCAGTGCAGATCCTCTTGCGAAATCCAGCTCAAGGCTTTAGAGGCGCTACGACAGGAATTGAAAGTACCTCTATCAGGTGCTGCTAATCGCACTGAACAAGTGAAGAGTTCTTTATGAAAATTCAGCTACCCTTTTAAAAGTAAGGATATTACCAGACTTCAAGATAGATTGAGCCTAACTAACAATGTCCTCCATACGGCTGCATTGGCTTTACAGTTGCCAAGTCCGCGTCCTCGAGAAGTAAATTACAGCTAAATTATTCCTTCGCCCAGGGCCATTTCTAACAATACCTATACTACCGTTGTTAGTCTACAAAAGACTGCCAATGACATACATCAAACGACAGAAAGTACTGCCAGAGGTATGGCGGAACAGTTTGCAGCCTTGGAGCAGGCGAGCCAGACTCTGACACAGTCCCACCATGGAGCAGGATGCGCTTGGTGGTAGAAACAAACGGCATATTTTCCCAATGATTTTCAAAGTCTACCTTTGGGTATAAAGAAGATTTAAAAGTGTTATTGATTTAGTCATAACAAATGTTTTTGATGGTTTCCCAAATAGTTTTGCTTTCTAGAATGAAGTCATGATAAACCCGAGACGGCTCGGAAACATCAAACTTTATTAGTCAGTAAAGATGATTCCGTAATCCTACGGTCACTACAGCCTCTAGATAACATTGATCACCTGTTCTTGTTTTAGAACCAGTCCAAGAGTATAATAAGCGCGCGATTGACAGAAGCTCAATATGTTTGGAGTAGAAATGAAAATATCTTCGTGAGGACTCTGTATGGCGGTATAATATACAAGCTCTGATGTTGGCTGGCCTCATTTCCAAAGTCGTCTTGTTGATAACTTACCTGTTATTGGCTGCTTACTTAGTCCTATGCTGAAAGGGTGTCGAATTTCTGTTGACTCTTATGCCTGGGAGGCCAACCAATAGAACTCATGCAATGAATCTCACCGCTTATCCCCCGCTCCCGCGAAACACACCTCGTTTCTTCTATATCAGATTGGGAGTAATACGAGACCTCACCATTTCATTATGAGCGGATAGCCTCCAATTCGGCCAGAACAAGGATCCTTCGTGCAGTTCCAACTTGCAACGAGCCAACCCAGGACCCCCGGTAGCCGAAACAAAGATATCTTAGCAAAGCTCGGAGGGTCAGTTCCCCAGAACGAGACTGAGTGGAAATAATCCCATCACCTTCACGGTTACACTACAGCAGAGAACGTACTGCAAAAGACAAGAGACATATCGGAAAACAGAATCGCGAAGCAAGATCTGCGGGCCTTCTTAACAATCGCATCTTGCTGTGTTGATTGGCATCTGGGGAGAAAGCAAGAGGCCTACCGACAGTTCAAGATACAGATCAGTGACACAACTGAATTGACGATACAGAGGTACATGTCTGCTTTACGTGCTATGATATAAGCCATGGAACGAGTGTATCTTGGAGGACCACGCCATCGCGTCTTTGAAGGGGCTCTTTTATATTGTAGGTAATAGATGGACTATCTTGGTTTGGTTGTCTGACTGCATCACAGCACGTACTTCGCCCTTTTTTTCTCACGCATTACACCAAAGAGATAGGAGAGTTCGACTCCTGTTTCCCGACATTTGGCTTCATACACCCTGAGATACAGGCGTCATTGCCCCTTGTGCCCGCGTTTATTCTCAAGTATCGACATCCACAGCGCAGGTGAGATGCCACTATGACAAGATGCTCAGTCACTCATTAACTGGCTGGAAATAGCTTTCAGGATATTTGCGCAGCTCTGCGTACGGAAGCCCTCGCCGAGGATCATTACGCGACATTTATCCTCTGTTCTTGAGAGTGGAAGGCCAATACCAACAGTACTGTCACTGCCAGCAACAGCCCCCCATACTGCTCTTTCTGTCATCAAACGTCAACCCGAATCAGCTGGAGCTGATCAAAGACTTTCTGCAAGCCCAGTCGATAATCCACCCACATTCGCCCTGCGACAGATCTTTTCTTTAGTCTACAAGGTACTCGGTGTCTCGGACGCCGTTCAGCAATTGATAGGGGAAGCAACTCACCAAATCAACTATCAAAATCTGCAAGAAGTGCTAAATACGCCACTTCTTGAGTTGCAGTGGACTGACAAGTATGATACCATCGTTGATAAGGTAGTTGGTGACTCGGTAGGTTGCATGGTAAAATAGTATCATCCTATGCTGACTTACCATCAACCAGATTGAACAACAAAACATTTTGCCACATCAGCCTTTTCGAAGGTTCAAGTTATTCTATCAACATGAGCCCGGATGCGTTTCTGTTCCCCCTGGTTGATCCTTGGCAGCGATGTGCTATTCTCATCAACTCGGCAAATCTTGTACTATTCCATATCCAGTCCTTTAAGCTCTGACAACAGGTGAGGAACTAGTATACTGACTGCATAAGATTAGAGTAGATATTGAGTCTAGTCAGAGAGAGGTTTTTCTCTTTACAGACGTAGAAGTGAAGATAGTGATCGAATCTCCGATAAGATAACGATAACCGATAACGATAAGCAGGGTCAATGCGTCAACGCGCTCCCTTGAAACCAAGTGAGTCACGCAAACATTGACTCATATACACCACAATCGGCTGTTGCATCGGCCCATTTCACGCCAAGTCACGAGTTACCGCGACCGACTCGTGGTCCCATCATTCGACTCGTCCTACTAATCATCAACGCGAGAGGACCGTGTTTCTGAACATGGCCAGAGCTTTGAGGGCAGAAAGTGCGGCCATTTTGCCTTGTGTCGTCAGAGTCACACGAGTCTTCGGTGAATTGAGGGTGGTAAAAACGCGATTAGAAACGCGTTAGATGTAAACATGGTAGAATAATAAATATGTGAATGAACCGCGAGACAAGTTTACGGGTCGATCTTGTAGGTCGCGTCAAGATCGCATACAGCCTTATCCATCCGGAACTGCACTTCTAATTCCCCAATCGCATCCCAGACTTCAACCATGTCTTCCAACATTGGCCTCGTCGATGAGTATCTTGCCAAAGGAACATGGAAGACCGCTGAAAACGCCAACTCAACCTACTCTCACCAAGGACTCATGCAATACGTCTCCAACCAGATCATCTCTCAATACTGGCTCGAAAAGATCTATACGGAAGAAATCCGACAGTACGACCACGATAATCGCTTCCATATCCATGATCTCGGCTTCCTGAGTGCTTATTGCTCTGGCTGGAGTATTGAAGATATTCTCCTCCAAGGCTTTGGCGGCGTTGAGAATAAGATCCAGTGTCGACCTGCTAAACATCTCAACACTGCGCTTAATCAGATCGTCAATTTTCTGTTTACGCTGCAAGGTGAACTCGCTGGTGCTCAGGCTTTGTCTAGCTTCGACACGTACCTCGCACCCTTCATTCGCAGCGATAGCCTGTCGTACACTGATGTCTTCAAATACGTTCAGAGCTTCGTTCACTCCCTCAACGTCCCGACCCGAAGCGGTTTCCAAGCCCCGTTCACGAACCTCTCACTCGATCTCATCTGCCCGAAACGACTCGGTGATCAATGTGTTATCATTGGCGGCGAGTTACGAAGCGATTGGGTATACACTGAATTTCAGCAAGAGATGGATATACTCAACAAAGCATTTGCTGAAGTCATGATGCAAGGCGATGGAAACGGCAACATCTTTTCTTTCCCCATTCCGACTTATAATGTGTCGGATGGGATTGATTGGGAGTCTCCTCGGTGGCAGAGCATCTGGGAGATGACGGCCAAGTATGGTGTTCCATACTTTGCCAACTTCATCAACAGTGATCTCGACCCTGAGGACTTTCGGTCCATGTGTTGTCGATTGAGGCTCGATCTCAGTAAACTGCATTGCAGAGTTGGAGGCCAGTATGGTGCAAGTCCCTTGACTGGCTCTATTGGCGTTGTCACGATCAATCTGCCTAACCTGGCATACCTCTCCAATGGCTCGAAGGGGACGTTTATGGCAGAGTTGACTGGCACGTTACGAGTGGCCAAGGACTCTTTGGAGATCAAGAGGAGGCTTGTGGACGAGAACTCGACTCTATATCCTTACGCCGCCCACTATCTGTCAGCTACCAAGCATCGCACTGGATCATACTGGACGAATCACTTCAGCACTATCGGAGTCAATGGCATGAACGAGGCGCTCGTCGATCTTCTTGGCGAAGGCATTGGTGAACAGAAAGACTTCGCTCTCGAGGTTCTAGAGTTCATCAAGGACCAGCTCCAGGAATTTCAGAAAGAAACGGGAAACCTGTATAACCTTGAAGCTAGTCCCGCAGAGAGCACATGCTACAAATTCGCCAAGCGCGATAAGGAACTCTTCCCTGACAAAGAAATTCCCACTTACTACACCAACTCCACGATGCTACCTGTCGACACAACAGAGGACCTCTTTGAAGCCATGGGCCATCAAGAAGCCCTCCAGTGTTCTTATACTGGCGGTACTGTTTTCCATGCGTTCCTTGGCGAGCAGTTGCCGAGTTGGAAACTGGCCAGAGAACTGATCAAGACCCTCACCGCACGCTTTCGCATCCCGTACATCACGCTTACTCCAACATTCAGTATCTGTCCGACTCATGGCTACAGAGCGGGCGAACAACCAGGGTGCACAGCATGCGGAGAATTGACGCTCGTTTACTCACGCATCGTGGGGTACTTCAGACCAACGAGGGATTGGAATCGCGGCAAGTCGAAGGAGTTTGTCCAACGAAAGGTGTACAAGTACGAGACTGGCCTGAGCAACGACAATAAGCTCCAAGAACTGGAGAAGCAAGTCGCTGCGATTCAAGATCTTCCTGTGGCTGGCTACATCAAGAGTACTTTGAGTGACTACCCTGGCAAGATGCAGGCTTCCATCATGTTTACATCCCGATGCAACCTCGTCTGTCCTTGGTGTCACAACGGCCCATTAGTCCAAGGAGAGTGTGACGACGTTACCATTGTAGACGTCTTTCGCCACATTACATCAACGTCCCACAAGTCACTCGTTGTTTCCGGCGGTGAACCCACCATCCACCAAGGTCTCCTCCCCTTCCTCAGAATCCTCAAAGCCGCTGGGATCAGCGTGAAACTCGACTCAAATGGCACATCGGCCGATGTCCTCAAGCAAGTCTTTTCGGAGAATCTCGTCGACTTTGTTGCGATGGATATCAAGTGTGCTTTGGAGAATTACAAGCGGGTCACGGGTAAAAAGGTCAAGCCGAAGCTTCTGGAAGCTAGTATTGAGCTCATCAAGAGTAGTGGAGTGCCCTATGAGTTCCGTACGACTGTTGTGCCAGAGCTGGTAGATGTTGAGGACTTGTTTGAGGCGAAGAGGTTGTCGGGGAACAAGTTGACGATGCAGAGGTTCAGGAATGGAGAGACGTTGTTGGATGAGAAGTTTAGGACGTTCCAGGAGCATACGGATGAGGAGTTTGATAAGTTGATGAGTCAGGTTGCGTAATTTGAACGCTTTACTCTTTCTGTTTGAGGTTTTTCTTGCATGAGTAGTCATGCTCATTAATGGTAGAAGTGGATGGATTAGAACCCAATGAATGCATCCTTCCCTCCACTAAGGGGTAAACTAATCAACCCAGCCTTCTTCCGAAACATGTCCATCCACTGAGGGTTATCAGCCCAAGTAGAGTCCCAGGAGTTGTCGGGCCCGTAGACGATCTCACTCATCTTTTTTTGCATCTGACGATCGGACGGCACATGACCTTGTGAGATGTCGGTAGACACGTACTGTAACAAATGTCTCTGCACCTCCTGGTCAGAATGAGGGGCCTCTGATTCTTTTGGAATTTGCCCAGGGCCTGCATCATTCGTGCTGAAAGGACTCATAGCGTATGTGTCGACACGGTGGTCCTACCCTTGAAGCAGAGAATGGTTCCATTGTTCGGCGCTGGTCGCCGATCAAGAAAGCGGGCATGTCATTCTCCACGAGGTCCTCGATTTGTTGGTTGAAGCCACGCTCACCTTTCCATTCTCTCATATCTGCCCCTGCGCGAAAATGTAAAGCAAGATGTTTCTGCCTTTCAGTCCAAGTGCCTAGCTGCGCGTCGCAGAGACCGCATCTGGATCTCACTGTTTCTCACATCATCTATCGACGAAAGCCAACTCTTCATAGAGTCGTTAAAGTTGCAGCCTTGATGAAAGAGACGCAAGTACCGTCGCAAATGATCCTTGCGGTGGAATAGTCGTGCCGATTCTGGTTGAGCGACACAGGCCGAGTAGTTGTGAGCCTCTGAGTGGTCCATAGAGGGATTAGGAGATTTGCAGAAGATGCAGTACGAGCTTCCATCTGTCTGTTGTATTGTCGGTCCATACCTTGAGCATCTATATATAAGTCAGTCACTGCAAGACAACGGCTGCTCTCTTTTCTTTACTGACTTCCATTGCTCAAGAGTCAAGTGACAAGTGCAAAGTCGTCTCATGCCTTTGCCAATCATGCTTCGTTCTGAAGGCATCCGTGCAAAACGTACACTGATACCTTCGTTTAGTCGTTTCCCTCTCTCGTGCGGTGTTATATTCTGGCGCGTCTGTCCCCTTCTTCGTCTCAATCTTGAAGCTGACGCGGTTGGTCAAGTCAGTGAATCTACAGACCCCACGGAGGAATCTGATGGGGCGCCGTAGTATCCGCTGGACGATAGCCACGAGACATCTTCTGCCAAAGTGTCACTGGACGGGAGATCTCCAGAAACCCTGTAATCTGTGGATCCCAATGTTTCGATCGATAAGTGCTGAACCCTGTCCGGGTCGGGCCGCCATCGGATCGGTAACATCGGCTTCGGTATTCACTGCCCCGCTACAGAGCCCCAGAATCCAGATTACTGCCCAGGGCATCGTCATGATGGTGAAGCCATGATGAGCCAGTCGTCTTGGTCGGGTACTGTACTGCCTCGAGGTGAGCCTGATGCGCTCATTTCCGAATCTATTGCTAGCTATGCCTTTGGGCTATTGTGTATAAGGAGGGGATTGGATGATCGGAAGTGTGGCAACCGGCCTTATCGCTGGCGTTGTCACGACTCACAGGGCGCAAAATTAGCTTACGCCCTTCATTCAACACAACCCACTTCTGCAAGTGAAGGGAGCTAGCTACTGGACACGAAAGGGCTGAACCAACAGCCAAGATAGGGTGCATCGCATTGAGTACTTATTATCCACGACAGACTGAACAGAACCACAGTAGACATCTGTATCTTACGCACTGTTCTCATCTCGTCATGTCTACACAATCTTCTACAAACGGCACAAATGGCTCTGCAGCCTCCGGCAAGGGACAGCTCGATGCATCCAAGCTCACGTTTGACTTGACAACAGCGCTGAAGGATGTTCCCAAGCCCGGATCCGCCGAACTATGGGAACAGAATGTGGCAAGTGATCATATGGTAACTTGTCGCTGGACGGTACAGAACGGTTGGGAAGACCCGGTGATCAAGCCGTTCGGCGACCTGTCCATCTCACCTCTTGCATCCTGTCTTCACTACGCCACGCAGTGTTTCGAGGGTATGAAAGTGTATCGTGGTTTCGATGGTCGTGTCAGACTACTTAGACCGGATCGAAATGCAAAGCGCTTGGTTATGAGCGCAGAGAGAGTCTCACTGCCAAGTTTTGATCCTGAGCAGCTTGTTGAGTTGATCAAGGCCTTGGTTCGGGTCGATGGGAAATGTGCGTGCTTCTATCTTGAATCTACCACTTTAGCTTACACTATTGACAGGGTGGCTGCCAGAGCCCGGCAGTTTTCGATACATCAGGCCAGCATTGATCGGAACCGGCCGCCAACTGGGTATCCAGATTCCCAAAGAAGCCATTTTGATGGTCACGATCGTTTGTTGGCCCGACTTCTCCTCGGAATCACCTCCTGGTGCAAACCCACGATCTGATCTGCGTCTCATCACATCAAGGAATGACACCATCAGAGCGTGGCCAGGTGGTTTCGGCTACGCCAAGGTCGGTGCGAATTACGGCCCTAGCTTTGCATCTCACCGCGAAGCGCAACAGGCTGGCTACGATCAGGTCCTCTGGCTTCTCGGAGACGAAGGACAGGTAACCGAAGCCGGGGCCAGTAACTTCTTCGCAGTCGTCCGAGACGAAAAGACCTCTAAGCCGGTTCTACTAAAGGCGCCATTGACGGACCGAGTCATTCTCGATGGTGTCACCAGAAGATCTGTTCTCGACCTCGTTGAGAGCCGACTTTCAGAGGAGCTTGAAGTCAGAGAGGCGAAATTCACCATCAAGGACATGGAAGCGGCTTGGAGAGATGGCCTGCTTCAAGAGGCGTTCGTGTCTGGCACTGCTGTGAGTAATCCCCTTCGAGCTTGTGAGGCGGTCGACTAACTCGTCAGTTCTTCATCAAGAACGTGTCGACTATTCGAGTTAATGACTTCAACATCGACTTGCCACAGAAGCTAGACGATGGCAATGCATTTGGCCCGCGGATCAAGAGTTGGCTGAAGAATATCATGTTTGGAGGCGAGGACCATGAATGGGGGGTCGTCGTGGAGTAAGAGGAACTACAGATTATATCTTGTTAGAGCGATTCTACAACTTAGATTGCATAATGTTGTTGTTCATCGTACTGCCGACAGACGTTACGTTTCGCCGCCATTGACGAGACGATCTCTTCCGCAAAATCCCTCATCTAACTTAGAAGATGTGGGGCTGGGAAGGCCTCAAATCCTTAAAAGCTCGCTCTACTCCTCTTTTTCGTACATGCCATATCAAGGTGAACGACAACTGCCGTCTACAAATGGCCAAGCACGCTCCAGTAACTCTAGGTATCTTGGGTCAGTATTATTCGGCCCGGCATACCTTGGAGCAATACCGCTCAGCATTTGTAACGGCGACTTACAACGTATCGCTCCCGAATGACTCGTTGTTGGGCCAACTTGACAACGCGATCGAGCATGCTCTGCAAGCCGCCATTCAACAGCATGCTGGTCTACGGTACGGCATTGCCGACGAGATATTAGCTGGTATTCCGCTGTTCAAGCAGGTCCGCACATTCGACCGCCAGGATGTTGTGAGTTTTATCAACAGCCGAGATGTCCAAGGTCACGATACAAAGGGCGGCGATGTGTCCGATGATGCTATATCAAAAGCACTCGAAAATGGCCATTCAGAACTCTGGCTCGAAGACAAGCCAGCGTGGAAAGTTGTTGTTGTCAAGAATACCGGCGACGGCACATCTCTGAGGCTGCATATTGTCTTCTTTGCCCATCACGCTATCGCCGACGGGTTAAGCGGCGTTGCCTTCCAAACATCATTGATGATCAACCTCAGACTAGATGCACCCATGCCTGCAAAGTGGCCACTGGAGTTGGGCGAAGTACAAGACCCTCCACCTACTATCGAGCAAGGCGTTGACTGCCTCTCTTGTGACTGTACTATCTGCACAACTCCCGACAAATCCAATGAGCTAGTTTGGGGAGGAGGCCCTACATCTCCGACACCGATAGTCAATTACGAATCTCGTGTTCACATAGTGACGGTTCCAGCTGCACCGTTTTCCAGCCTCCTTGGAAAGTGCAAACAGGCCAACGTCACTGTCACTGGGCTTCTCCACGCAATCATCTGCTTCTCACTAAGTAGAATCCATTGAGGAAGATGTTCCCGGATTTCGAGCCGTCACACCCTTTTCAGCACGACGACATACTGGAGCCTCTGGCGCGGAAATCGTCAACCATATCTCTTATCTGACGAGCTATGTATCTCGAGACGACTTGCACAAGTTCAGAGACAGTCGATATGACTCTGGCACAGAAGAGCAGCATATTATAGACCTTGCGCGCCGCTTCAGCAACGAAGTAGCGACCAAGGTCAAAGAGTTCCCGCACGGCAGTATGGCTACGAAACTGAGCCAAGTCCAGGATCTCCTTCACGAATGTCAAAGCCAAGGCGGTACAGAGAGACGGTATACATATGAGCTTTCGAATCTGGGTTTAGTTTCGAGCGTATGTCCGCCAGAAGGGAGCGGCATCAAGCTTGGCAGACTGGTCTTCACACAATGCGGGTTTGCCGCTGGTCCTGCATTGGGGTTTAACTGCGTTAGTACCAGGGGAGGGGATCTCACCATCAGCATTACTTGGCAGAGGGGTATTGTTACAGAATCTGTCGTGGAAGACGTTGCGCAAGAGCTAGAAACACGACTTGGGAGTTTTTAATAACTCAAGAAACTGCTTCAATTTGTCTCGTTTTGCATCCTCCGCTATAACTTCGTAGTCTGAAATTCCATCGCAACCTCAATAACAAGACTAACGATCCAAACTCAAGAACCAAGTATTTCCCTTCATATTACCATGCAAGCCCAGCTTGTCTCACGATGCCCCGTATTGCCTGCCAAAAGCTAGTTGTCGTTGTGGAGCATATGGCGTAGACCTACAGCTACAGCTTCGGGCGGAGAGGCTCTGAAGGGCGTATTTTCAGGCGTAAATTGAACGCCTCGCGCTAACCTTCAGTGCTGAACGGTTCGGTTGAGGGCGCGAGCCTGGGCGCAACATGGCCTCGCCGATATTCGCAAGTGACAAGGCGCAAAGCTCAAGGCGTAGGGCGCTGCAGTCATATGATAAGAGCGAAGTTGCGTGAATCCTGTATAGTGGCTCAAATCACTACAGCATGAGCATGGCATCGGAACCAGTAAAGGAATGGATCGTCCTCATTCCTGATGTCGAAGGGACATTAGATACACGGATGAGAGTCAGCGGGTAAGTAGTTCTATTATGCTTTCCACCACCTGCTTAAAGACATCAATGTTTCAAGAACACATATCAAGGAGATGCTCAAACATATCGACTCTGGCTTATTCCAGATGGGCGGGGGCACTTTGGCAGGAGATAGCGTCAACGGAAGCGCCATCATCGCCCGAGCCAAATCCGAAGCCGATGTACTGGTTGTCCTCAAGAATGATGTCTATGCCAGAAGTGGAATCTGGGATCTAGAGGATATCAAGCTTATTCCTGTAAGTAAGCAAACGCAAAAGGAGATTACAATTAATGAAGGGGCAGCTTAGATGCGTGTATAGACGGGAGCATATTGATGGTGCTGTCATGCGCGCTGAGTGGAAATTCTGAGGCGGGGTTACAGGCTTGGATTGATAATTCAACGTAATTACTTATTTATATAAGGGCCTGTCCACTAATTTACATCCTATCTCACTAAAACCAACAACATCCATCCCCCAGGGCAGTCAACACCAAAGATGCAGTCAATTGCCATTCTCCAAAAAGACAAAGGCCTGACGCAAGGGAATGTTACCCTGCCTCCCCTGAAGGAGCATCAAGTATATGTCAAGGTTGAATACGCAGCCTTCAACCCAGCTGATCGTAAGTTCAGTAGTCAACCGTTGAGATTCTATGTCGCTGATTTGGGCAAGGCCTGGCTCTTGACGTCAACGCCTTTGGAGATGACGCAGTACTAGGCTGCGACTTTGCTGGGAAAGTCGTGGATACTCATTCAACTGTGACTAAATTGAAGCCTGGTGATACAATTGCTGGCTTCGTCTGGGGCGGTGAGTTCAACAAGGCCTCTGTGTATCTGTAGAAGGAAGCCCACATATTACAGGAGAAATCAAGGGCCTAGGTGCCTTTTACTCGTGAGTTTTCTATGGCATTGGTGTAGTCTTTCTTGAAGCTAATCAGAACTCGCAGGATGTACACAATCGCTGATGAGCGACTGTCCTTCAAAGTACCCGAAAACGTCCAGCCAGCTGAGGCATCTTCGGTACCTTTGGCCGCCAACACAGCATGGCTTGCTCTCTTCTCGGACGACTGCCTTGCATTCAATGCCAAAGTGAGAGCCAGTAAAAAGCCAGGTCTAAGCTAGGGAGGCAACAGTACGTACTCAAAAAAGCACTCGATATGTAAAGATACTGAGTGATTGATAGCAGCCGTTGGATATTTCGCCATTCAAATCGCCAAGCTTCACAACATCGAAGTCGCGACAGCCTGCAGCCCCAGGAACTTCGATAAGATGCGGCAAATCGGCGCAACTCATGTCTTTGGCTACAGTGATAGCGAGGTCGTATCCAAAATTCAATCGGCAGTGCCAAACTTGCAGCATGTCTTTGATACAGTTGGCAACGAAACCTCCTCAGCGACTGCCGCCAGGTTTGTTAATCAACCAGAAGGCGTGCTATGTACCGTTCGCCCAGGCAAAGCAAACACACAGGACGTTCCCTCTCATATCAAGGTCACGGATGTCTTTGTCTTTACTGCTTTCCCTACAGAGCATGGCCATCGAGGCAAGGCGCATTGGCCTGTAAGTATCAGGTAGCTATCTGCCTGGAGTCCTTCTTCTAACATTTTGCTAGGTAAAAATGAATGATCATAAACTCAGTACCGATCTTCATCGTCAGTTATATACGTTGATTGGAAATGGATCTCTCAAGCCATCTCCGGTCCGTCTCATGGGGCAGCTTGGCCCATCTACAGTTGAGAAGGCGATGGATCTCAACCGCCAGGGTTCTATTTCGGGCGAGAAGCTTGTCTTTGAAGGCTTTGCATAGGTATCAGCCAGCGGTGATTGTTGAATATTGGGCGGAGATCCATCTGGTCAAAGTAGTTCGTTTGCTTACCAAGCAATTAAAAAAGAAGAGACCGTTGTTTTCATCACGTCAAGGTCCACCGACGTATCTCGATGCAACATAAACACATCTCCACTTAGCCAAAAGAAACAAAAGATCCCTGGTATACATACGTCACAGCCACTTACTCATCGACCCAAGAACCATCAAGCCATGACAAAGATTCCCTCCCTCTTGGCGTGAACCTCTTGGCGTGAAACTCTTGGCCGCATCCATCAGGCTGACCAAGGCCCCGGAAAGGCACTGAAGGCTCGTCTCGTCGCTGGTGAGAAACTTGAGGTATTTGTCAAAATCATGCAGACCGTCGAAACGCGCATTACCCAGAACGTCTTGGCCGAAACCAAAGGCGGCGATGGCGAGAATGTCGTCATGCTGGGAGCTCATTTCGACTCGGTCCAAGCCGGACTTGGCATCAACGACGATGGATCTGGAACTTCGCCCATCCTCGAGACAGCAAAGGGTCTACAGCACTCTTCTACCAAGCTCAAAATCCGATCTGGATGGTGGGGCGCTGAGGAGAACGGCCTTGTCGGATCTCGATACTACGTCAACAACCTGAAGACCACTGACGTCGATAACCTTTTGGCTTGTCTCAACTTCGACATGGTATCTCGTGGTTTCTTTGGTGTTTTCGACGGGACCGGCGAGAAGGTTGGCCCTGAGAAGGAGAAGATTGAAGTTACACCCGTTGGTCTCACCGGCGGAACTGATTATGTCCCTTTCCGCGAGGTCATCGAGAAGCCAGTGGGTGGTCTTTTCACTGGAACTCGTCTTGAGCAGGATGCTTGTTATCATCAAGCTTGCGATAACATTACCAACCCTGTTCCTGAGACGCTTCACATCGATGCGAAGGCTGCCGCACATGTTCTGAGCAAGCTCGCCATTGATGGTGTTAAGCTTATTCCTAAGACACCGTCTAACACGACGGTCGGTTCTATCAAGAGGGTTAGAGACGCTGCTTCGTTGCATTTGCATGATGTCACTGGTTTCGAAGGAAAGCCGTGTGATCACGACATCATCTAAGGTTCTCGCGTCAATTCTATCGCAGTCAATCATACAATCTTATATCTCCCTCACTACTTCATAATCTTTTCTTACTTTGTCTGAACTTGTGACACAACTATGCGGGGTACTATACACCGTTCTGGGCCATAACAATAGTGCTCGAGGACGCAGGAGTGACAACTGCAGGCCGGACTGGGTCTATCGCGATCTCGTCCAATCGTCTTATCCATCCATCCAAACCGACTGGTAAAGTCTCAGCAAGACCTTCCGGCTCGTCAACATCCACTTTTGTCCCCCAGTATGAGCCTTTAGGTGGTTCAGGTAGTTCACACCCGAGGATAGGTTTGCTGTCAGCAATGGCCAGCTTCACGCCGCAATCTTCCACCTTCCTCAGCTCCTCTTCAGTAATAGAATAGGAAGCCATCTCCCGATACACCTCTTGCATCTTTGGAAGCCAAACCTCCTTTAAAAATGCGTCTAGCGTGGTCATGCTTCGATAGCCTTTCCCGAAGTATGTAACAAGGTCTTCTAACTGTTGTAGCGTGGCAGAGTCCTCGTCATGTATCTCATCAATCTCGTCAGAATCCATAATAGAGCACAACCCACCGTGCGCATGTTTACAGCACGTATGACGGAGTCCTAATGCACAGAATGTCGCGTAGCGTAGGACGGCACGAGGCATCCAGCTCTGTGCAGCATGTTCTCCGGCAATTAAAGCTTGGATGCTAGCTACAAAGGACCTGATACCTTCTGTTAGAGTATACCAGGTTCGAGGGAAGCGACGGCGACACCCAAGGCCTTCCAAAAACTTGATGAGAGGCGTACAGCCCTGTGAGGAGCAGTGGCATTGACGATCATCACCTAAGACCTCAGAGAAAGCTGCATTTGCCACTGACTGAGGCAAAATATTATCATAGAGCCTGCAAGGATAGTATCTTGCTTTGTAGCCCAAAACTGACATCAGATAATGAGCCCATGCGGCTCCATCAACGACTCCGGGCATGAAATCCAGTGGTACAGTCGATGTAAGGTCTCCGCCACCATCGAGTATCCAGTCGACGTACCAGGGAGAGGGCCAGCCACGTCCGCCTCTTTGGATAACATTACTTGTTACACGGCGAAAAATGTCGATAAAGCAGCATCCCTGTTGAAGCCCAATGAAAAGGCGTATTCAGCAGTCTCTCTGTCAAGTATATAAGTATAAACGGATTTTGGCGTCTCCTGCGACGCTGCCGGTTGTTTGTCATAGTGTACCTTGAGGTAAGTTGGTACACTGCAGGATTGAGCTGTGAGGCAGCATTGCACCCTGAAAGCATTTCGGTCCAAGATCCAACCTCGACATAGGCCAAGGGCTTGTACCTCAGTGGCAGGAAGTTTCGAAACTGCTAGTTGTTCCAATTGCTGCCTTCTCTGTGCCAAATGTTGGAGAATGACTATTTTGGTGCGTGTGCATTGTCTCCATAGACCCTCTTTCAGAGATGGCTCATATAGAACTCCCTTTGCCTCAAGCAGTAGCTCCACCATCTTACAACTGACGCATGACTGCTCGTCATCTGTCTTTGATTTCCTAAGAAGATGGGAAACTGCATGATCGATCGGGTATCGTTGCTCACTGTCAATGGTGTTGATAGCTTCGGCGTTGATATCCTCGATGACCAGGGACGGTATGTCTAGATTTCCGACCAAGACAGCTACGTGAACGGGCGATTGTCCACAGTAGTTGACTTCCATTCTCAAGGACGGATATCTTTTGATCAGGAATCGGACATCATCTTCGTCCTCTCTGAGAATTGCGATGCTCACTGGGTTGAACCCGAGACCTACTGTATCTTAGTATTTCCACGCAAGGCCAGCTAGTTTTTAACGCCATTGACCACTTACTTTGGGCAACCCGGGGAAACTCTTTGAGGATACTACGCTTGTTTGGGTATCTATCAAAACCTCGGATACTCGAATAGTCATGTCTTGCCGACTCGCCGCACCGAGACAAAAGTGCTGACATGGTTTCAGGGAGAGTGTTGGTGTTGAGTAACCATGTGCTCTCTAGTACAGAAGATAGAAATCGTAAACTAGTGTATGAAACTATTAGTACATGTCGTAAACGTCACCCAGACACAAGACATAGTTCTGAAGTCACTCTCCATCTCGGTCGTAGGTAATAGGCACCTCAATGGTAGCGAGAGACCGGAAAACAAATGCCACGTCATCTGCTGCTTCGCTCCCCAGACTTAGCTGTGGATATCCATACTTAACAGGTGTGCCAGCTATTTTGAAGTGTAATCAACTCACATCGCTCTTCATTCCTGATGCCAGGACGTCAAGCACTGATTCACCATTGCTGTTCATGTCGAGCAGAGACGCTTGGCGGTTGGCATAACATAAATGGAGTCGCCGCACACATGACTTGGCAATCATCTCGTATTCCTTCTTACCCAAGCTTGGTTCTCTCCATGTCTTTAGATCACAAAGAGCTCGGACGACCTTGAAGACTGGGGAAAGGCTTTCGTCCACTGTTGGACTCCACGTGATGTTTTGAGCCAGACTAAAGCCACCTGCACCGGTTCTGAGAGAGATTGAAACGCCGACAGCACTTGTCAAGATATTCAAAATATTGGGAAGAGAAATACCGACCGCGTTACGCTTCTGCTCGGTTGATGTGACGATTTGTGATAAGGGGCATTCGGGCGCGTGGTGAGTTATCCTCTTGAGTTCTGTCTCAAAGTATATCAAGCCTAAGCGGACTCTGCTGCGCTGGATATCCTGACGCTTGATACAATTGCATAAATCCTGTGCTCCACCTCCGTGACCCATGATAGATCTTGTTGTATATGGATTGGGCGGCATAGATCGCGGCTCCAAGTGTAGTGACGCATTTGGAACGGCGTTGCAAAGTATTTGCAAGTCTTTTGGGTTTGACACGAGCTGAGCGACTTGATTTTGTACCGTTTCAGCATTATGTAGATGGCTGAGGATCTCATCGGCCTTCGTGTAAGGAAACTGAGTCGTTCTGGATATGGTTTCAGTTTGGGCTAGAATTGTCGCCATTGTCTGCTGTAAAGAAATAATAGCTGTGCTCTGGTCGTTCAGAATGGCCCTAGATACGAGTCCAAGTTAGCCACAATTCCCTCCGTCAGTGGATGACAATGGCTTACAGTTGTAAAGCCAATAAAGCAGTTTTGAGGACATTATTTGCCGACTTTAGTCGTTCCTCAAGCCTGGCGATGTTCTTCTTCTTGAATGGATAGCTCCACTTTTGCATTGAACTTCTTGCTTTACTAATTGGGTCTGAAGGGTTGATAGGCTTTCCCTGCAAGTCGTTGAGAAGTTTATGCAAGACCGTAAGCTCAGATTCAAACGAGCTCTTGCACTCTTCTACAGCGTCTTGGGCTATTGTATTATCATTGACTTTACTCAGTGTATCCTCGATTGCTTTCAGAGAGTATTGCAGGGTCGTTGCGTTATTTCTAGCCTGCAAGAGATCTTCTTCTCGTCCCTTAACGGCATCGAGGTACTCTGATAACCCAGTGTATAACTGAAGGCCAAAGGATATCATCCCGATGGCAGTGCCAGCAGCTTCTGCCATATTGCTGATGAGCCACGGTACAGGATAGAATCGAAGTGATGTAACAGGAGATCGCAGGTATAGAGGTGATTGTAAGAGGCAAGTTTGAGCATGAAAATTACCGCACAGGCGGGGGAAGACATTGAAGGGATCAGATGAGGTGGACCAACAACAACGCGACGAACAGCGAGGCCTCGGCGCTTAATTTTGTTGCACTTTATGATGATAGGTTAGTATTATAACTACCAGGAACAATTGAGCCAATAGAGATGTTGAACTGTTGATTGATTGGAATTTCTATGAGGCCATTATGGCCTATCTAGCTAGCCTGAAAGGGGGTAATTAATCATATGATCCTTCTATTTAAGGATCTAAGGTTTCTTTCTTGAAAATACATCTCTATATACCCTATGAGTTTAATATACCTCCCTAGAATTACTAACTAAACTAGTAATTTTGAAGCTATTACTAGTTAGGAAATAGGTTTTATCAGTAAAAAATAAGTTTTATCAGTAAAAAATAAGTTTTATCGGTAAAAAATAAGTTTTATATTTAAAAAAAGAATTTTATATTTAAATAATAAGAATTTTTTTCTTTGACTTTTTTGATTCTTGTTATATTTAGTATTATATTATTTTTAAACTCTTAATGTAGATCTTGAATCTCTAGCTTCAAGTTTTAGTTATAATTTATTTTATCAGGCGCGGTTGCAAGGGTCGATTGAAGATCTTTTAGATAGGGTAAAGGAAGAAGGTTGACACAGTGTGACGGTTGGGTCCAACTGTGTTAAACTAAGCCGTGCTTGGGTTTATTGTTAGCAGATTGCATAGGGCGTA
>VYWZ01000311.1:0-25971 GCA_008711595.1 Fusarium xyrophilum | reverse complement strand
AGAGATAAGAAATCTAATAAGGGGAAGATGTAGAAGAATTAGATCACTTTGGGTAACGTATCATGATGAGGCATTTTCGAACACAACGCACCCTCGCTACAACAGAGAGATGGGTCTTGGTGAACTAGTAGCTGCACTCCTCAAATGGCCCAAACGAGATCAAGACCTAGCGCATCGCAATATCGTAAATACGTTACAGACATACTCTCATTACCTGTTAGGAGACAATTATGGTAAGTTATGCTCAGAGCTCGAACATGGCTCTGGAGATGCCTGATACTAACATGGGAGTGATAGGAGAGTTCTGGAATTTCAAGCCAGTGAGACAGAACAATCACATGTACTCTCTTGAATTCGGTCTCATGGTCTACATGGAAGAACAATGGAAGAATATCGCATGGGTCTTCCTAGACTGTGCAGTTCCCGCGATTCCAAACTTGGATATATTAGGAGATGTGCAATCATTTTTGATGGATTGCATAGCGAAGGATAAAGTCTTTGGAGAAAATGAGAAGAGAGAAACGCCTCGCTCCGTACACGTACCTTTCTCGTCTGCGGGCCCCGGTAAAACACGACAGATATTTGAACTATTGCAAAAGCAGTGGGGATTTTATCTCCTTGCCCCAAACCTGGCCCCAACAACGGAACTGTCAAAGATTGAGTGCAAAGATCATGAAGGGATGGACATTATAGATACGAAACGATATTCGGCATCGAGAGACACTTATACCATGTTTGCGGATCATCCACAAATGATTCCAGAGTGGATTCCTGAAAAACCCAACGTCTTCCGGCCTCTTATCGTCTCGCGTGTTGCTCTGCTCTACGAGTTTTTGCGCAGGTACCCTTCCCCAACACCAAGACAATGGCTCTCTGGTTGCAGGTATCCTGTGATACCTGCGATCCGTTCGATGCCTTGTACAGACTCTTCAGGTTATCGACAGACCAGTATCTATGGTGGGACGAATGCGTCTACGTTTGGGCAGAAATACCGGGCTTCATCGTGCACAAATGCTACAGCTTTCTCAGTAAGCTTCCTGGCCAGTTGCTCAAGGGCTCATTGTATCACTGTTTCGTTGAAGCACAAATTACTATCGACGACCCTCAGGCTGCCTCGATGCTCAGTGATCTTTACGCAACACTCACGTCAATGTATAGCATGCCATGGGCCGGCCATAATTCCGAAGAACTCGGTGACGAGCATGTGGAAGATGAAAAGAGTGATGCAAGATCATTGCAGACCAGCGATGAGATGCCATACGTAGATCCTATCCTGGTGATCTCGGGAACATCACTTCGTCTGGAAGCGCTCAAAGAAAAGCTTGCCACCTACTCTTCGGATACATGGGGTGAGGGCCAAGAAGCAGTAATGAAATGGGACAGTTATCGCATTGACGATACGTTTCAACTAATTTCATCTGACACGGACTTTTGGGCGCTCTACGAGAAACATACGACTGATATCCTCAAAGAATTCAGAACCTTTCGAGGTGTAGAGAAGACTGGAATTCGAACACAGATGCCCCTGCTGAGTCGCAGTGGTCGGCCCCTGCAGTTTGAGTCATCTGAGATTGATCTCGATATAGTTGAGGAATGGCTACGGAGACCGTTGGAAGTTGCTACAACACAAGAGCTTTTCGCACTCATCAATCAAACCTATAGCCTGACGGAGAACGGTAGACTTTCTACTGATACCTCACAAATACATCTAGGAGAGCTTCTCGAATCTCGATAATCAGGATTCGGAAGCTGTCGTTTTTGTTATCACTCTGAACCTCATCCACTTCTCCCAGGATGATAGAGGAACTGCGCCAGGACAGTTATGTTTATCCCTCCTGAAATTACTGGCCGACCATGGGAGCATCGCTATGGACCAGATGGCTTCGGTTCTTCACGATATCAATCAGCAAGTGCCGATTCCCACGAGATCGTTGCATGATATAGCAGTAACTTTGCACACAGCGTTGAGAAATCTCTACATCCGAACCATAATCACATCGCATAGTATTGGCCAGCGCGGACGGTATAGGTGGTCAACGGTCTTCATCGAAGAAATAATGCTCGTTTGTCAGCGCTCGAAGCTCCCAAAAACGAACCTCTCGGAGATACAGATGATCATTAAGGAGGCAGAAAGCAGAACTGCAGCTGTAGCCATCGATGCTCTGGAAGGTCAAATTCGCATGATGAAATCTACTGGAAAAGAAGAATTAGTCCAAGACCTGTTTCGTGCTGGAATCAGAGCAGAAATGATGAGCTCCCCTACCATTTTTCTGAAACCGAACTTTGCACAATTAGTCACCTACGGATTTGCAATGGTCCAGAAGGACAGAGAGACCATAAGATACACATTTTCCGAGCCGATTGCTGTTCGGGCTGTGATGGAATATCTTCGCACGGAAGGGGGAAACGAGTATCAAGATCTCATGCTGCAGTGGCTTGTCCATACACAAGATGATTATGAAGTTCGAGCAATGTTCGGGAAAGCTACGGAGTGGTTTGTTGCGATGGCAAGATATCCCAAGCACATTTATCAGATGGACCAGTGACTAATTGATGGTGTTGCAGTCCTTCGACCGTTTATTCCGGCATCAAAGACTTGTCGAAACTGACCAACCTAGTCTCTTAGAGGAGTCCTCCCATCGGGAGAGCTTATTGAAATGTCTGTCAGAGTCTACGGCTATCGGTTCCAATACAAAACATGTGTTGAACTTGAGCTCTGTGGTTAGGATTACTGACTTCTCACTGCCTGAATCGCAGACTACTTTCAAACATGAGACTCCAGGTACGATCTGGGACTGGTTGAGACAACAACGATCAGGCGACCAAGTCTCTGCGCCTACGTTCATGTTTCCCGATATCAATGCTGGTCCGGATCTAGTATTTTTATTGCAGAAGCAGTCGGAGGACTCTGAAAGGCACGACATACGTCAATTGAGACCCAAAGGCCAAGCGAATAAGCTTGCAATTGTATCTCAGGTAAGTCGTCTCAGGACCTTTGTCATTCGAATCGAGATAACGTTCTCACATACATTATAACTAGATCAAAACCGGCGGTGGGGCCCGGTTCGAGGACGCAATGGAAAGGTTATTAGATCGTAATTGGCACAAAAACCTGAAAAGTAGTACGCGGGAGACTGGGGGCAGAGAGCTTCAACACTGGGGAGACACTCCATTTGTATTACTTTTGGTGTGCACAGGAATCACAGTCAGGCAGACAAGGGTGCAAAGCTGGATGAGGAAGAATCACAGTCGCATCAGGGCAAACCACTTCGTCTGCGTTCTTGATAAGACTGTGGCTAGCAGTATCTGGGGTAGTGATTTCACGGCGCTAGCAGATGCTATAAGAAGACAAGACGCAGAAAAGGAGAAGGGTTGGGAGCAGCAGATTAGGAAGCGAGTCTAGAAGGCTCTCATGTTCTTGCGATTATATTGTCGTACTGTTCTATAGCTTAGTCTTGGTGTCTGAATCGAAATGCTTCCAGATTTTGGTGATTAGGTCAGGATTGGTCTCCAGATCACTGATCTTCAAAGTGTTTAGCAGTAATTGAACTATTATTGCCTTTGCCATCAAAAGCTATAGTAGTAGAGTGTCAGACGCTTCATCGAGGCCAAACTGACTGCTCTTACGCTACACTAACATTAGGCGTGGGGTCGGGTAAACATTGAACCTGGGAGGACTTAGTCTTTCGGAATAGTGAACGGGTAGCGGGCTGTTTGTGTCTGTGATTGGCCGATGACCGCTTGCCCTCCATCTAATAGGACGTATTCCTATCCCGAGTCGCAGCGCGATGGGGAGGCATGGGGAGTGATGGCCAACATCGCTGTCACCAACAACTAGAGTAGACAATGCAAGAGGTGTGAAAAGAAGCCGAAGCAGAAGCAAAATAAATACCTGTGAGTCAATGCCTTAGCTCTTTCAATGAATTTCAATGAAACAGCATCCTTTATTGCTGTGAAGCCCAGCATCAGTATCGTTGTTCTGGCTGTATATATACTACTTTCCGCCCTAGAGTTATTCTTTCCCTGTTCCTCGCAACAATCCACCAATACAGAGAACAAGATCAACTTTACAATACTCCACACCGTGAAGTCATCTGGATAATCACACGATGTGTATCAAAAGCGTTGTAGTCGACAAATGCGCCACTTGCAAGGACGAAATGAATACTCATATCGTTGAACGTCCCTGTCCTAAGGCAGGAGGTGTATTTGAAGGTTGTGGGAAAAAGGCTACAACCATTGAGAGCGAAAGTTTGGAAGGTATTTGCAGTAAGTGCCGCAAGAAGGCAAAGAAGGACAATGAATGATAAGCCTTGGAGCTTCTGGGCTGTCTTGCTAGATGCAGGTGTCGATTCTGTGGCATGCTTCAGAGGCTAGGCTAGCAACAACATCAACTACTTCCTAAACTCCCTTGCTCTAAGTTGTATTAAAATCCACGGCCTTGATGGATCTGGCATCTAAACCCAATTGCACTATGCGAAGCGGATTCTTCTTACAGTGTGTGCTATCGCGCGTAATTGGAACTTGCTTTACCCTCCTCTTTGTCAGAAATCCGTATGCAAATCTATGGTAAGTAAGGGTTTGAGATAAGGCACTGCAATGTGGTATAAAACTCTTATTATTGGCAGTCTTTAGTTGTTGGGCGGGGATACAGATCATTACCCCTGAATGCTTGCAGATACACAATCGGGATAGTGGGTTTTTAGCCGCTGAAGATCACCCTCGCTGACCACAGGGAGTCAGTCTGCCAGCCCCCTAGCTCCTCCAGCTCAAACCAGAGGTTGTGATTACCTACCTCAATTAGACTTTTCGGCCTCCTCGGAATGAACTTGTCTCTAGAGTAACCATTCCACAACTTGAAAAGCTTTCCGAGAACACGGCAGTTGTCAGTCCCGCGTCTCATCTTATTCGGCAAATATGTCACCAACCCCAAAGCGCACAGGCTTCACCGCTACTCGCATCAGAGTTTCACCAACGTGGACTAGATGCTGACTCTCGTATCCGTACTGCCAGTTCATCACCCCCAGTGCCGGTATCAGGTGACCTAAGAACAAACTATAATTTGAGTTTGAGGCATTAGAATCCCAGTACGTTTACCACTTTCACTATCCCTCAGTCTTCAGTGCCAAACATGGGAGCTACGATATCCAGCCTAATGGGCGCGCCCAGGCGGCCTCAGTTTCCTACAGTGCCTACTGACCAAGTACTCCCTATGCATGCCTTCGATGATACGCCGGTTATGCGCAAATGTCCAATGCTGTGGACCATACGATTCGATGAGATTCTCGACGCCGACATCTTGAACGAAGCGCTCTCGAAACTGTTTGAGATGGATGGATGGAGAAGACTTGGCGGCAGAATACGCCTCAACGTGAGCGGATTCGCTGCCAGCAGGTGCAACTAACGAACAGTCACAGAACCACGGCAGAGCTGAAGTTCATGTTCCGAAGGAATATTCAGCACAGCGACCAGCGGTTTACTTCACCAAGGCTACTTATGACATGCCCTTTGCAGAACACCCCGAGGCATCCAAACTACCCACTAGATCAGATACACTCGCCTTCTTTCCAAATCCCGCCGCTTTCCAGTCAATCGGTATAGGTCCTGGAGCACCAATATCATTTGAGGACTTTTGCGCCACCGATGCACCACAATTCTCGCTGCACGTTGTCACATTCCAAGACGGGACATTGGTATCGCTTACCTTCTTACATATGACCACTGACTTGGGCGGATTGTCAGCGGTTCTCGAAGCCTGGTGTTCAATCCTAGCTGGAAAGCCTGAACAAGTTGCCAAGTTTCCAGGATACCAAGATGATATTATGTCTGGGCTGTACCGAGCTGAAAGCACGGACAAGTCAAACATCGACGGTTCTCTGCTTTCGGGTTGGAGGCTTGCAGTTTGGGCTCTTAGGGCGACTTATGACGGGTGGATGTATCCCCTCGAGTATCGAATGCTACGTGTGCCAGCCAAGGCTATCAACGCCATAGTAGCTGAAGCCAGGAGTGAAGTTTCACTTGAGAAAACTATTGACGGGAGCAAGCCGTTTGTTTCAGAGAACGATGTCATTCTGGCCCTCTTCAACCGCTCTGTTGCCAAGAGTATGAACAGAGGTCGAGCCATCGTCACTCTCATCACCGTCAACCCCCGCGATCGTCTCAAAGACATTTTCCTCCCCGGCTCAGCATATGTCCAAAACGCGCCCTGTGGAGCATTTCTCTACTGCCCCGTCAAAGACGCACAGGACCTTCCCCTCGGGAAAGTCGCCATGCTTTCCCGGCAAGCCGTCGTTGAGTACTTGACCGAGGGACAAATCAAGGCTACAGCCAAGGCAGCTTATGAGTCTGTGATCGAAGGTGGAAACCCGCCTATCGTCGGCGATGCGACAACTTCAATGATTATGTCGTCTAATTGGGCCAAGTCGGGGTTCTTGGATAAAACTGATTTTGGGCCTGCGGTTGTAGAAGGGAGTGGGGGACCTGCGAGGCCGAATTATTATCATATGGGAAAGCTTAAGCCTCTCATATTTCCTGTCTCGGTTGGGCTCAATATGGGAAGGGATGCGGACGAGAATTTGTGGCTTGGTGGTGATTTATCAGCGGCTTCGTGGGCGACGTTGATGGAGTATTTAAAGCGATATGAATAGCAAGAAAACCCTTCATATTACACAAATAATGCTAGAGCCATTCAGTTCTCCGTTGCTGTATCATTGAAACCCTCAGCGCCTTCACGAATTTTGTAAAACCTCGTCGCACCAACGAACATGGTTGCCAATATCTGGCCCCAACGCCAGCAGCGCTTCTCGTGTCTCAGCCGCAACTACTGCCATATCCTCATTCTGTGGTGGTCTCAGTGAGCGAAGACTGTGTGCATAGAATCTTTTTGGGTCGGGCCTGTCGCCGTTGGTGCTCTCGGTATGTATCTCGCCCAGCTCCACGACGCTGTCAGTTGGGTGTTTGTGTCGAAGTAGCTGCGTGACTTGCTGTTCTAGATCCCACGGTTCCCATGTCTTCTGATCCGCCGCCGACGGAGGGATAATCAATCCTTGCTGTCGGACCAAAATTAGCCCAAGGATCTTGGGTATGAATACGAGATCGGGACACTGGCGTAAGGTTAGGGTTTTAAAAGAGGCTTCAGCCCCTAGGGCACAAAGGTAAAGGACACCAGAATCAGAGGTGCATAAAGCTCGCGGATCGACATTGCGGTTCTCCATTTGTGGCAGCTCGACTTGCTCCTCCTTTTTTTCGTCAGTATTGACTCTATGTGAATATTATCACCGGCAATCGCCAACCTTTAAGCGCAAACTCACATCGTCATCAACATCTAGTACGATGATACTGTTATTAGCCGAGTACTCATGGATGGCTGCCCATCGGGGGTCTTTGTTCTAAGGATACCGGTCCAGAATTCTCGAACAAATAACCCCAGTATGTTCAGGATCGTAAGCTTTGAAGCTTGTTAGAGGAACCCAACCAATGTCACACTGAACTGGGAAATTCTCTTTGTGAAAGTAGACAACAGAATAAACCCTGTCTTAAACCCTTCGACCCCCGTCCTCATACTCCTCGGCCCAGCCTCGAGGCTACTGATCAACCGCCTTGTCAAAGACATAGCATGGAGGAGTGTCTCTTTGTAGCTGTTTCATGTACGGGAAACGGTCAAAGGCCGTCCATGGGAGGACAAGAACGGCGTAAGTATAGCTCTGTTGGGGAAACCTGGAAGCGTATATCTCGCCAACAACAGGGATGATCTCAATGTTCTGTGTTGGATTCTCTTTGGTTCGATTTCCTGGAGTCACCCCCGTGGGTCTCGAAACAAAAGAAAACGACTCTCTTGTCACCCGGTTGTTCTTCGCCGAGAACTTTTCATTGCAGTGGAGAACACGGGTTCCAAGTATCATGACTGCAAAGGAATGCTCTCCATTTAGCTCGTGCTCCTTACCCATAAGGTGCCGAGAAGCCCCTCTGATTTGATACTTGTGGAAGTGCTTGTTGTGTTCTCTACATTCTAGGATATATCAATGTCGAAAATCTGAAGGATACTGAACAATGGTGTACTTTCTTTGAGCGTCTCCATCCTGGAAGACTTGACCAAAGTCGATCACTCGTTCCCCGGGGACGACAGAGCAAGCCATGGGCAGTTTCTGTCCTTTCTGCTTCCTACTGGATGCTTCTGGCTGAAGCCTCTTCAAAGGAGCGCGGAGATGGACTACAAGAGAATCCGTGGGTTGTTTACCAGGGGAGGCATTTTATTGATTCCCTGTCCATTCAGCAGAAGATACCAATTGAACTTGCGTACAAGAGGTTTGTCACATGTCTCAGTGTGCTGTTTCTCCATCTTGCCCCAAGTTCGTCTCCGAATCTGGCATCCTTATTGGACTCGGCATTGCATGTGTGCCAACAACATTCTCTGCAAGTTGACTCGCCTCTGTAGTTGGGTTTGGGGTCGGGGCTTGAGCTGTCAGCGGGCTAGTAGCACCTTGTCCGTCCGTGGCTAGGTGTGACTGTGATGCCGACTCTCGTTCTTGGACCAGAGGTGTCTGGTGAACTGATGACTGGTGGTTTAGGGTGTCACCTGGAACCGAGGCTCTGGCTTCTGTCAAATCTGAGGCTTGTGCCGAAATCTGGTTCTCGTGTTCTGAATTGCCTGCGATTGGGCGTGAACCCGGCTTTGGCCTTCTTCCAAGTCTATTGGCGACTTGACTGGGACGTCAGTGTCGGTACCTTGGTCATTCTGGGCTTCCAGTACCGCGATGGATTTCTCCTGTACATTACCAGCCTCGACTGGTGGTTTCTTAGGACGTAGACACTGGTCGAGTACAGCTGAAACCGAGTGATCCAAGTGAGTATCCCCCAAGATCCGAAATAGATCAAAAGCAAGCTTCTTATATGCTATCCTCAGCCGTTCTCCAGATGCCGTTCCAGTCAAGTGACTGAACTCTGATACTCGATGTCTAGCTCTCTGAAGTCACCAGCGTATCGAAGAATCGTATCTGATCGCTTTGCATACTCATTAGGATCCAGCGAATGCTGCTACACTTGGGAGAGGTTGTTGTCGTAGTCACTCAGTAGCACTTGACGTTTTTCTCTGTATTCCCTCTCGGGGCTCTTGATTCCATTGACTTGGAGGATCCATTGCTCAACAAGTGCCCTGAGAGCCTCCGATTTAGTAATCGCCAGATGAATAACTTTCACTCATGCTGATTTTTTATCCGTATCTTGCCAAGTTGGAAAGCAGAAATGGTGGTGAGGGGCAATTGAGTGACTAGGAGGCTATGCTGGTTACTTATGTTGGTTCTAGATGTATAGTTACCCCTGTTTGCTCAGGCTTTGGTGTGCTGCCTTCTACCACCATCTCACAAAACTAACCAACCGGATGTCCTGGTATACCATGGCGCAAACTAACAGGATGATGATAGAGAAAGAGGTACGGCTTATTGGTAGATACCAGAGTAGCTAATGATAGCGCGAAGGTAGTGTCCATTTTCGGAGAAGGAATGATGGATATAGTGTAAAAGGCAGCACAGTACTATCTATACTTATTACCTCTTCAACCCTTTCCTTTGTCAAACCGTTCAGAAATATGTTTGCATCGGTTACACTGGTGTACTGCATGGCACACAATGGTCAGTTGCTCATGTGGTGAGACCATCGCCTAGAGTCGATTATAGCTGGCCATTGGTCATCACGACTCCGCTGTGCACGGATTTGGTGATGTCACGCCGCTAGCGAACTCAATCTTTGGCGGGGGTTATAAGAGTGCGTCTGCATTCGCAGAGAACAACTGGCGATGATCGTATGATCTCGAAGCGTGCGGGTCTCTGCGTTCAGCTGTAATCTCAACAGCTCGATCCTTGTACCCTTTATCACTGTAATTACTGCATGTACTGGCTCACGACGCCTCGGGATCTGGCGCCAAGTGAGTTGCGTGGTTTAATGGCCGTTTACCTGGACAAGCCTGCCTGGACGCTAGACATCCCACTAGCAACCAATTGAGATACAGTCTTATAGCAATACTATTCGTGATTCGTAGGACTTTTAGCGTTTACCAGACTGTCGGGACGCGATCGACTAATGACTACAGCTTACAAGCCCTTGCGCTTCGTCCCGTAGGGCAAGTGCTCTGTGCACTTTCTACTCAGACCAAGTCTTCAGCCATTGGAAACTCGCCTATCGAGACCAATGCCAAGATCGAGGCCAATCAGTGCTTTCGATCTGTGGTCATTCATTGCAGGTAAGGGCATCGAACCATGTAGAGGACATCGAGCCACACTTGCGAGAGCTCTAGCTTAGCTATGGAGACATCTCGTTGTTTTACCTCACAGCAGCGGCTATGCATCTTTGTGAGCTACATTCTAAACACGAAGGAGACATCTCGGTCCTGGAAAGGCAGGTCGAGCCTGTTATGGACTATATCTCACGGTTGAGCGCCAAGACGACAGAGGGGAGAGGCGACATTAGCCTCTACATGGTCATCGCAGCCCAAGACCTCCTGTCCGAGATCACCGATACTTTCATAACGGGCCTTGAAAGTTGAAGTTGAGTTTCTGCATCGGATCCTGGGCTCTCTATGGCCGGACAAGGTACCACTGGGCTCAAGGGCAGCATTCAGCGACGGATTCCTAAGATTCGACTGCTATAGGGCTGTATTTTACCACAAAGATCGAGACCTCTTTCAGGAACGGGTTGATATCACGGACGCCTTCTTGAATTCGTTTCCCCCTTTTCCAAAGTTCGATGATTAGATTCTGTGGATGCACCCCTCCCTATATGATTCTGGGCAGGATTTGTGTCCGATATCGGAAAATCATGAGAGAGCTTGACCGTAGGTATCCTCGTTATGGCAGAGGCGTTATCTGGCCAAAGGGGGCGTGGAAGGAGTATCTTGCAACAACGGCCATTATTGATTATCGGAATCGTACTCCGGACCAGGACAAGTACTTCATGCATCGTCTCATACTACAAGGCTATCCCAAACTCATGTTCTTTCAACAACTCTCCCCTGAGACGCTTTTGAAGACCATGGAGTGAGAATTCGAAGGACTGGTTGTGTCAAACCTGGGGGAATGTGAAGCATGGACAGCCCATAAAGGGCTTCATCATCACAACTTTTGTCGACTTTTCACTCTTTGGGGCTTTAGAAGGCAGGAGCGGGACAGTGGTGCTTCGTAACCTGGTATACCTGTTCTCTATGTAAGGTGGTTTTAGAGATAAATTGCTTGACTGCGAGACTGATAGCTTTAGGAGAGGGAGACTTTGAATGGCCTTGACCCTTGGTATTGGTCCAACCGACAGATAAGCAGAGTCGAGAATGTTTGGCGATAGTAGAAATGCCATAGTGTCGTAGAAATGTACAGCTGCTATCGCTAGATCATTGCGAACGATCGTGGCCATAGCTGCTGACGTTACGAAATAACGTACAGCCAGTCGATATGCAGGCAAATCATTGTCATGCACGAGTTCTGAGAATCTCGTCAGTTGTGGCACTACTAAACGAGAAGCCGAAGAAAAACTACGTGCAGCTTGAAAGGCCAGAGAACCACGGATGTATCCAAACTACTGCTACAAGATCTCAAGACAAACCAGATGGTTCATGCAATAGCAGTTACTATAATCCAGGAGAACCGGGGCTATTCGAAAGCCAGAGGATCATCTAGACCCAAGCGCCAATGATGTATTCCACTGGTCGTTTAAAGTTTCCTGCCTTCGGATTGCATCAATAACATGCGAGGAGACCAAACTCTGTACGGCCACTCAAAATTTATACACTTATGGACCAGAGTATAAGTTAATCAGGTGCCAGAAGTAGCTGAGTCATACTGCGGTGGACGTATTTAAACAAGAGGAACGTCACCACTTCTCCCAGCATACTCTAACCCCCGCACAATCAAGATGACCTCCATACAAGAAACGCAGCATCAAAGGCTGCGCAGACTTCTTTTCAGATCTGCCACCTGAGTTGAGAATGGATATACTCAATCAAACCCCACTCCAGGATATCCGTCATCTTATCTCAGCCTCACCTGATCTGTTACGCACCTTCCAAAGACACCGGGTCTCTCTGTTAAGGCATCATTTGCAAGACCTGCTCCAAGTCTATGGGGATGAGCGCATTCTGCCTTTTGCTGCATTCACCGTGGATCTTCGCGCTCTACGTGCCAAGTCACAGCATCTGACAGCCTCGGAATTAGAGGAGAAGCTCAAACCTGCACTGAATTCCAGTGAATCACAGGAATGCATCAGACATCCAATCGCAGGCTACCTAGATCTCGCAACTCTGGGAAAGGCTCAGAATCTAGCACCCGCGCTCTGCCTTGCCTATCATCACCATCAAGAGAGGCCTTACAGCTTGACGCAGAGACCCAGCAGCCAGTTTCTAGTTTCTACTGGAAAATGCCCCGTGTTATGACAAGTTCAGATTCATTGAGAGATTTCTGAGATTTGATTGTTATTGCAGCATATTTTACTATGGAACCGTATCTTTGTTCAGTGCTTCGAGCCATGTAAAGACTAAAGACAAAGTTTTCAAGCCCATTTCTTCATGGCCCTTCCGGTCCAATTGACAGGTCTCCCCGCACCATCATCTCTACTATTTCTGGAGAGCATCAAGATCTGACAAACCGACTTGATCACTCCCTTGTAACCCGGCAGCAGAGAGCCGTCGAGACGCCTGAAGGTTGGAAACAAGATGTTTCGACCCTGCGAAGAAACGAGTTCTTGGACCGGAGTATTGTACAGAAATGGGCCTATCTCTATCATAATGTGCAAGGCGGACATCCTCAATTGGCCAGATTCAAGAGTCTTACGGCAGAGGAGTTTGAACTCTACACACTTGAGGAATTCCATCAAGTTATCACAACCAACCCAAAATGAGTGAAGTGGTTAGGTCAATTGCTCAGAGATCACGATCTACATTGGCGGTAGGCACCAAGAATCGAGAACAGAGAGCTTAAGAGAATGATGTCAGGCAACCAACCAGTTTGGGTGGGGGGTATCATGAATAAAAAGAATTGCGCTGGAAGGGCGACGACAAGTCAGGAAAATGTTGACAATTTCTGTGGCCGAGTTGACAAAAGGTTAGATGGGGCCATCGGCAAAATGAAACTCCGGTACAGGGAATCGAACCCTGGGCTCCGCGGTGCTGATCTCTCAGGTCATGAGAGCGCGAAATGTTAGCCACTACACCATACCGGACTTGGTTGGAGCTGCGTTGACTTCAAAGCTATACATAGCCTTGCTTAGTCTGCAAAGAGAGTCAGAAACAATTCTTACCTAAACGTAGAATCACCAAACTTATCACAACAAAGCTTCCCTGTTTCTTTAGATTCTTATGTTAATCTAATCTCACAGCTCCTAATCTTCACAGCTATTATCTAGCTTATGACTTGGACATCATACCAGCATGCCTACGGTCATAGAGACGTTTGCTTGCGTACTGGTTGTTCTGCAGAACTCGTGGCTATGCTCAAGGGCTTGTTTCATTACAGATACTGCTTTTCATGCAGACCGATCGCTCAATGACAAAGTTGCTAATGTCAGAGCTCTGCCTTATAGTATCGTTGATCGCAATTAGCTAGGTCCCCTACTCCCTAGACGGTTATCCTACCATTTCAAGTCTTTTAAGTCTTGTCGCTTCTCAATGCTGAGTCCTGACCGTGATGAAATCTCTTTTATAAGCAGCACTCTGGGATTTAGTAGAAGTTGAGCATATGGCTTGTTTATGAGGAGGGCTTTCTAATAACGTATTTCAATTGCCACTGATGAACTTCATGGCTAGTGGGCAATGTACTCGTAAGAGCTTAGATTCTTCCACATCCCTGAAGACATACATCCCGAGGAGTATTCCAGCTACTCCATAAAAAGAGGGGGAAAAGATAAGCGCGTAAACAACAAGGATTTATGACTTCATACCCATGGATTCGCGACACTTCCGAATCCCTGACGCGCGCGCCGCTCTTGGCAGAATTCGGCACAGCACCAGTCCCGCGCCAACCACCCACGGTAACAGTTACAGTGACAATCATTTGGATACCAAACATAAGCACAAGCCTCGTAGAAAAGGTTCCAGAAACAGGATCCAAGCTCGTATATGGCGGGAAGGAGTTTGTCAAGGTGTTAGCCAAGACGAACAAGCTGGAACGGAAATGCTGCGCACGCAGTGAGAAGCAGGAATCTCGCGGGGATGAAGTTTGGGTGCGAATTCATGGCTGCCACGCGCTTCCCTGTCCACCAGAGCCACCACCTTACGCCGAAGACCATGACAAAGAGCATCATGCAGGGGCCGATCTGATCAAGGTGCTGTGAGAGGACACCGCCGGGGGCTCCGAACTTGGGTGCTCCTCTATATGTGTACAGTGTGATTCCAGCAGTGATGGAGAGATGAGTTGCCGCGAGGAGGATTCGTTCGGTCCATCGTTTTGGAGGCAGTGGAAGGATGACGTTCCTAAAGGTCACAGTCTTGGTCAGTTACATGATCAGCCTGCTAGAAGTTATCGACACTTACACTTGATAGATCAACTCGACTATAGTCAGCGACAGACAAGCACTTATACTTGAGGGATGGTGAATGACGCTAAATTTAGACCAATGCTGGAAACCGTTACCGAAACCGAAACCGAAAGCTTAAATAAATCGAGGCCCTAGCACCCTGTAGATTGTGTGAGTGTCGCATCTTCTTACTCACTGACATCTAAGCCATTGGGGATTTGAATCAAGACGACCGTCGTGCTGGCTCATTGGGGCTGACGGCCTGTGCCATGAAACGTTGCTCTCACGACATTACGACGATGAGGGATAGTGATATCAGATATTATGCACAACCTGAACTGAGACAATGAGGCTGGCTATGGCGCTAAGAAACGATACGCACGTTCGTTAGCGTCGATTATCTCCTTAATGATGTTTGTTAGTCGGAACTCCGGGTCTCGGCATCTTGGACTGGGCTGAGTAAACCACTCACTAATCGAGATGTTTCACCCTTGAATCAAGTGCCGATATACCATGAATAGAAGACGATTAAATGCTGGAAACAAATTGAGCTGTATCTTCTGAACTCCCATAAGGCTTGGTTCAGGTTCCTCCTCGTCATCCAAGGATACATGCTGTCAGATGCTCAAGCACACGCGCTCAAACTACAACATGGACGACAAGATCGATGGTACAGGGACATTGCTGATTTGCTCTTTGGGATTGCACATACCACAGAGGTAGTAGTAACTGCGTTGCTGATTGTAGATGCTGGAACGCACCCGATGGGAGATGCTCAACTTGGCATCAAACAGCATCCCAGATTCCCAGGGACCCCAGTGTTTTTTTTGGCTTGTGCTGATGACCAGATGCCAACAGTCGACTCAGACATGCAACGACCTCGTACTCAGCGGATCTCATCACTGCATCATTGTAAGCGCAGACACGGCCTCTCAATTACGCATATTACATCTTTCACAGGCTATCTTATCGTGCTCCTTTCATCCCAAGCCACTGGGAATTGCCCACTAGTTACCGGCACAAATCCTCCCAACTTCCAAGTCCCTGACATCACTGATCACACCACCTATCCCATCAACACAGCCACCTGCCGACCCAGAGAACTTTCTTGTGATACGTTTCCTTCTGTCCCAGATGTATCATAGCGATCAATTGATAGGTCGCTTCTAGACCACAACCGGAGTGGGCCTGTTCCTCATCATCATCTCGTGGCAAGTTAACTAGGTGCGCAAGACGGAAGATCACCGTAGTCCGTGCAGAGACGCGCGTTTCGAAGCATCGGACCTGGAATATATATGTCCAGTCGTCGAGACACACGTTGGACATTCCGAATTCCCGGGACATTCCATGCAAAACACCTATGATGCACTCAATGTCATCATCGTACGAAGCTGAGCCATCTTCCTCGATTAAAGTGTCATAGTCAGAATCGTCAAATGCACATGGGGGTAGTGTCACTGTCCCGGGGTCGTCCGAGGATGAGCTGCAGGTGGTGAAAAAAGACTCGCCTCCCCAGGGAACGGAGACAAGTGCCGCCAAAGTGTTGCAGTCAGCCTCTGACCCACTAAGCAGCTGTCAAGTCTATCTACTCAAAGGCTTTGGAGTAGTACAGTTGAATGCATGAGAAGATAAGGAACAAAAGTCCTTGGGCGCTTTCATTCTTGATACTACAGTCAATGGCGAAATGTACATCCAAGTAACTGTGCCCTTCCCTACTGCTGCGTTGGCAGAGGAGCTTTCTCTCTCCACAAAAGTCCACCACGCGCCTTGACACTTGAGAAGTACTGAAACAGAGTATTATCCATTTCACCCCGACCACATGCATTGACCATTCCCGCCCATGACTGCACAACGTCCCAAACATCAAGAAGAATATCTCGCATGGGGACCCCGGGGTCAACCTGCGCAGACTCAACAACCGTGACAAAGACCCTCTTGTTCGTAGCATTCATCTTGACAGCGATGCAAGCCGGGAAAAGCCCATTGATGGCCGCCAGGTCTCTGAAGACGTACGACTCCAGCGGGACTTTTGGCTCGACTTCGAAGGGACCGACTGCGTTGCACTCTTCGAATGGCTTGCTGATAGTGAGGTTCCAGAGCGTTCTTCTGATGTCGAGATCGGTGTCGACTCTCAGTGGCTCGCCGATGTTTTGAAGGGGAGCTGGAGACGTGACGACGTATCTGTTGTTGGGGTCGGCGGCGCGAGCGGCAGCTGCGTCAGCTTGCGCTTTGAGCTGTTCATTCACTCGTGCGATCCCTTCATCCTGGACTCTTCGGTCCTGGCAGTATTGCGCATAGATGCCGTTCGTTTCTTCGCCCTGTGCAAGCACAGAAGGATACTCGACGTGCGCCCAAGGCCAGTCCGGAGCATCGTCCCCAAGCGGATCGACTAACATGAATCAGCGCAGTTCCCTCAGGATTCGTAGCATCGGGGGACAGGACGCACAGCACATCTCCCACATGGTGCGCTCGCACATCAGCCTAAACCAGGGAGACGGCGCCACTCGCGAACCAGTGGCGTAAAGCTGCTGGCATACTCTCTTGATAGCCGCTTTTCCATACTCGTTGGTGATGTGGCTGATCTCAGGACGTATGAAGGCGATGTAATCTGTGATGTGGCGACAGCGAACACCAGGCTGCTCGAGGGCCTCGGGGGTAGGGACTGGACCGGCGTAGCGCTGGCCGTCTGGCTCCTCGAAGGGGCGTCGGCGGGGCGAGCACTCGAGATAGTGTCTCTGTTCCATCCCGACCGCTCTTTGTTGCTGATGCGAAGAGTGAAGATTGTTTCGGTGGCGTGGTGCGTTGAGATTGCTGCGTGTAGCCCGGTTACACAGCGCGGCTTGCTGCAGGTGGAGAATTTGGGACGTGGCTCAGGTCTGCGCTCTGTTTGGACATTGCTCCGGTGGTCAATACGAATGAGTTTAGGCGCTGCGTCTAAGCTGGCGAGGGGATTGTCAGCCAAATGCTTGCCCTCCATGTTCTCTTGCCAGTGTTCGCCCACAGACAGGGCAGAGCACCTTAGCGAGGATGGTTGATACTATATAGGACGTTGCAACGTTTGCCATTCTGTAGCGTCTGACCCAAACGTCGATCGTACAACCGATTAGAGTTAACCTATAGATCTCGCTGGCACTTCGCTTTACTGACCACGTTTGCATCTCACAGTCGCTTCCCTACTTTGCTGCCTTTTCCCTGCAACTATAGTGCAAACCTGTTTTTCCACGTAACGCAACGTCCGCCATTGTGTTGCACGTGACGCCACAGGCCCACTTTGTCTTGCGTGCGCTCGAGAAGCAGTAAGATCTCCGCCATCCTGATGGCGAGGACGACAATCAGAGTGCTATGAGCTTGTAATTGTTTCCCCGGGCCCTTTCGTTCTTGTGTTTCCAGGCTCTCGGGTTTCGGTCAGTCCGGACGAGCCCCTCTGTTGCCCTCTGTTGCCCTCTGTTGGCCCTTCTCCGACACTCCCTCTTCTTCTCCTCTTTTATTACCCTTCACTTCCGACATCACAACCTTGCACAAGTTAATTTTGTTCTTCAATCCCGACATTTCGATCCTTCTCATTCTCAGTGCAGATAACATCCACCCGCAACCATGAGCCAAGGAGCCTTCATCAATGTCACCCCGAGCGCCATGACCGTCCTAAACATGCTTTCCCAGATGCCCTGCTCCATCATCCTCAATGAGAACGGCCTCATGCCCCCCCCCCCGGCGACGCCAGCACCCTTGAGAAAGTGCCCGAGCTCAAAGCCGTCGGCATCATCGTCGGCGGGACCCTCTGCGGCCTCCGTTTCATGAGCCCCTGCGGCGAGAGAGGCAACATGGTCGCGCCCTCCGACCTTGCCGAGCCTGCCATCATCTACCAGGGCAACGAAGCCGGCGAGCGTACCGCCATCCAAGGGTCAGGCCTCTGCCGCCCTGGCAATCCCAAGATCGGCAGTGTGCCTCTCCGCATCATCAACAAGCGGGACGTGGACCCTGAGCTGCCCGATGGGCAGCGCTGGGTTGAATGTTGAATTGAAGCTGAGCTTCGTCCAGAAGAGTGAGGTGAATGTTCGGCACGCCGAGGGTATCCAGCTTGATATGCCTGCGGATGAGAAGGAAAAGGCGAACATCTTGTTTCCCTGGGATGATGATGTCCTTGGGGAGTCCAGTAACACCAAGGCGCTGTTGTTTGAGGAGGTCGTTGATGACGCTGAAGGTGCTGGTCACTGCTGGGTTCTCGAACGCGGAACGGAGTGATCTGCGTTTCAGGTCAACGCCATTGAGCTGGTAGCTTGAGTTAGTTGCACAGCGGGTAGACAAGGCATTCGGACAATAAATCGATCGCTTTCGATGGTGTCTTTGATGATTAGACCCTGACTGTTGTCCTTAACGTGACATCGACCTCGGTGAATACTTAAATGTCGACATGATGGTTAGTCGGACTCATGATTTGTAAGAGGCATTTCAAACTGCTTTGTGTTCTATTGTCTTCAATCGCATCAGTCATTGATGGGAGGGTGCTGAGCAGGTGGTAGCCGATCCTTCCATGGAGTTCTTTGACCTCCACAAAGAATGATTTCTAGTTTTTTCAAGCTGAAAGCAGGGATTGAATCAAGGGACCAACTTGTAGAAAATGTTGTGACCGGGGGGTAACTGAATAGTACTCTACTTATTCTATGTAAGATTGGTACAACGCCTTGGTGATTTGGAAATGACAGGTATCGCGGAGCTCTAGAAACAGGATTTTCCTAACGATATTTACCCCTTTTTCGACGACAATAAGCTGCCTTTACGGACAGCTTGTTTGCTGTGCCCAGCCGAGCGTTCGGATCTGGCTTGTTTCTTGGTAGCATTGAGTGTCCAAGATCAGTGACTGTTGTACGAGGGCGACAATAGGTGACGCGCAAACTTGCCTGTTTCATTTTCTCTTCTCCCATCATTACCATTACATTTCCTCTACCGTTCTGCGTCATCCGCAAACAAAGCCCCGCCATGGTAAGACCATACGTCAGATGCCCGAGCCTGAAATAACCCAAGATGTACAGGTATCCAACATCGACAGCGACTTCCAGGAAGCTGTGGTGGAAGGCGTCTTCCAGGCTGCTGAACCCATCATATTCAGCATGATTGACTGACTACAACTCCGAGACCGGGCCTCGGCTTGTGTCTGAACTGAAACTTGGGGGTCTTGTTGATGACAAGGGGGCCCTCATCGGCGTTCGTTTCCAGAGGGTTCATGGGTAACGATGAAAATGTCATGGCTCGGTCTGAGGTCGTGCCCAACGCCCGCGTCTACCAGGGCGTTATTGATGGCTTTCAGCCGGCGACGGAAACAGTCTTCCCTGGTGGCGCTCACTCTCCTGTCACATGCATCTCCGTGCCCATACTTGACAAGAAGCTGATGACCAATATATTATATCCCTGCTGGTCACCGCAAGATTATGATGGAAGTCCGAGTTGTAACTTGTGAAGGGTGTCTTGGACAGTAAAGGCTACACCTATGTCAAGCCTATCAAGTCCCAAGAGGTTGGCCCGGAGCGAGCCGTCGTCATCTTACCTGCGTGCCAGGAACTGTTCTCTGAGGTGAAAAAAAGGCTTGGCTTCCATCGTTTTGGAGGAACTTCCCCTCGGGCGTTCATCCGCCGAGCCTTCTGAACTTGTGCGAATGAAGTTGGCCCAAGTCTACTCGCTTGTCGCAAGAGACCACCAATCGTCGCAACAAAACCCATCTTAAGATGTCCTTATCTTGACAGAGGATACTCACTTGGACATGGATCACCCACAATCATCTTCAGATATGATAAGCTCGACAAAGGATACCACAGATTCACCGTAGGGGATTTAGAGTTTTGGGAGACAATCAATTGCATTCAGTCTTTGACCTAGTATCACATTTATATCACGGTGACCAACCCAGCACCTCCTTTTACCGTTCCCATGGAGTCCCGTGTCTTTCTTAGTCCCGTAATGACGAGCAACACCCTTCACCATCCAGCTCGCTTCTAGTCACTTGCTTCAGCCGTCACTGGGCTCTTGGCCACCTCCCGAGTTCACAAGAGCAGGTTAATCAGCTAAATCAATGCTTCGGGCGAGATTCTGGTGCCCATGTGGCGAGGAATGGTCAGGTAGTTATCATCACCGATGTGGATCCCCCGGTGAGCTTCACCTTGTATTTGCGACCCATGGGGGCCCTACCTTTTTCCATCCGACACCAACACCATCCTCCTTGACTTCAGACTTCCCCCGATGCACTTCAACTCTTGATAGCACATCGCGCCCAGCCTCTCCTACCCCTCTGCTGACCAGAGATTCACCTGCTTCTTTCCGCTTATCCGCGCGCTCACTCTTGGTTGCTGTCTAGAGTCACTCGTTCTCCTGCCCCTGTGTTCCTCTGTGTTGGCAGCGCCCAAGATGCAGGTTACCTTACTCCATTATCCTTGCTGAGGAGTTGGATGAGTTCAGAGCTAACCAGGCAAAGGCATCATTGCATTCACTGCCTTGAGCATTCTGCTTGGTGGGTGCCCTCGGACGCTCTGTATAGCGATGATGTCGTACCTTACGGCTGCTCGTTGACTATTTGCGCACTGCGCGGCAAAGGTAAACGTGTTCATAACACATGGGTAGTTCACTCAGTTTGCTAAACAATCTCCAGATGGTTCCAAGGGATGCGATCAGTGTGACGACAACAACAGCTGGGAACCGGTAAATCTCTTGTCCCTCTCTGCCCCTGTCAGCTGCTCATAATGTACAGCTGCCGAATAAACAGGTTCGGCTACTGGAGACGTTCCATATGCATCAGCTCTGTGACTGGGAGAGCAACACTGGCTTCCTGAATGACTCGGTAAGGATAAGAAGGTCTTCACCACTGTGGGTGTTTAACTGATTCCGCTTAGTTCGTCATCGATCTTCGCCACAAGATCAACCATGCTCTCGCCAAGCACAAGCCTGCTCTGACGACTACCGCCGATCATGGTGATCCCGATTTGGCCACCGAGAGTCTACAGATCCAAAGGGAGATCAGCAACTCCCTTGGCGGCATTCTCGAGTCTCTGCAACATCGTGGCTCATCCTGCACTATTTCCATCGATTCGGAAGATGAGGAGGGTCCCAGTAATGAAGCACCCAAGACCAGTTGAAGACGTCCCAAGCTCAGCCAAGGACACCATAGATCCGTCATAAAGGGCTTAGAGTTTCGGAGGATAATTGATTGCGTTCGGTCTTCTCTTTCCACATTGCTACTGCCGTGAACACCATGATCTTTCCTTTCGCTGTTCTTACGTAGTCCCAATGCTCTTCCCAGTGCCGCAATAATGACCAACCCCTTTACTGTCCGATTCCGTCAATCAGTCCGTAGCTGGCTACTTGGTCCCAGGCTTCTTTCCTCCAGCCGTAGCCCGTCCAGCGCCATCAGGAGCCGCTCGCTTTTTGCCAGCTGCCTTTGCGGTCTCCGAGTTGTCACTGGGCTCTTCCTCATCCTCATCTTCTGAGTCCACGGGAAGAGCGAGACCAATGCTTCGGGGCAAAGTGCTAGGGCCCACGCGGGGAGGCGCGGGTGGGAAGTTATCGGTGTCGATGTGGGCCAGGGCACTTGAATTGCCTGCCGCGGCTTCACGGTAAGCCTGACGACGATGCTGAATCTGGAAAATATCCCCAAGTGAGTTGCTGATGTCTATCTGAACACGGAGGTTCTCGATGGCCAAGCCGCTCCCAGTCTCTCTCTTGTCGCCGGTAGTGCTTGCGTTAGAGGTAGGACTAGAGGATTCCTCAACAAACTTCCCCTCGAGCCTTATCAATGCGTCACGAACATTGTTACGGAAGCATCTAATCATCTGCGTGCGGTCAGCGAGAAGCCAGAGCCATACAAGAAACCACGTACCAAGTCAGATTCGTATGCAAGGTCGCTTCGCCAGTCAAAGCGCTGAGATGACTGACTGGAGCTTCGATAGGAGTACAATGTCTTGGTAAGGCAGCTATCCAAAATCAGCTACGAACTTGAGATATAAGCAGTGGAAGTCACCTTTTTACACATACTGCTATGTGTCTCGTAGTTGACAGGATACTTAGTAGCGTCTACAAGAGGTGTTAAGTTGGTTATCCCATAGTGTGCAGTCCCCTTACCGCTGTTTGGCAGCGCGCATACTGTCGTGGAACATCCAGAGCAAGTAGTGAAGGCAGTGTTCGGAGTGCGAGCTGATGGAACCCAGTAGAGGGCATTTTTCAGGCAGCGGATGCAGTGTATCCTACGTCCATTAGCTTTCGATGGTCATCTTCTTCATGAAGTTGATGGAGCAAGTTGAACTCACATCAAGGGCGACTCGGTTGGTTGCCGGTACACCCGAACACAGCGACACGTTCCCGGGTCTCTTCGGGGAGCGACGAACTATGGCCGGACGAACAAGTAAAAAGTCTTGGGCTATTCGCAGGTTAGTATTGAACAAGCTAATACTAAGCGCGGGCTGATGGTGGTCGTGGCGGATTGTTGTTGTACGTACGAAGTTGGAGAGGGTGGTATTGAGTGGAGATTGAAAGGAGGAAATTCCAAAACCCATCGAGAAGAGATTCTGGATGAAGCTCACAGGGAACGATCCGCTTTCGTGTCGCTCCAAACTTTAGCCTTACCTTGATACTTCCAAGACATACCTCATGTGGCTCTCGTACTGACACGACTCCACAGGTTCAGATCCTTGTACACTCCAGTGCCATGAGCTTCATCGAATGAACCGGAGTGGGCAATAGATGAGCATCAGGCGAACAGTGCAACATTAAAAAAACGCCAGTTCAGGATGAATATTGAACGGCTTCTCGGTCCACTCCACCAGTGGCAGTCCTCAGTGGACTCATCAATAACTGCCAGTGGCAACCATGAACCGTTGCTCAGACACCAAACGTTGATCTCTTCCTTTCTCTGATTTTTATCATGTCAACCTTCACTCCTGTTCTCACAACGCATCGCACCATCTCATATCAAAGCATCGATTCGATCCCTCGTTCAGATAAAGACACTCATCACAAGTCAAAACACCCATAACACGTCAAGACACTCACAACGCATCACGACTTCACCGCTATCATGTCTGACGTCCAGGATGCCATCCCCAACGACGAAGCCACCTCCGACACTTCCTCCACGATCGTCGAGACTGGCAGATCCCCCATCACCAACCCTTTATCCACTACCACCAGCGAAGGCGAGTCGAGCATCACCTCCCAACCCGATCCCACCATCATTCGCGCACCACGAATCATCATGGTCAATCACGTTGGCGAACTCTGCCTCATCGGCATTCTCGACCCCCTCGACAGGGCCGTCGGCTACTACTTCGACAACCCCCACGAGGAATTCCTCGTCCGCAACGTAATGGCCCACTCCAACCTCGCCGTCCAAGCCATCGTCTTCCAGGGCGAGCGCAGCGCAGGTAACCACGTTGCCCGCAAACTCCCCTCTCTCTTCCCCGGTCGTCGTGTTCGAGAGTTCCACTTCGACCTGCCTTTTCGCGTTGCGGACCCTGCTGCGTTTAGACGGCTGAAGCTCCCTCTTGGTTTCCGACGCTGCTTTTTGGGACTGAAGCCCAAGGGGACTGTTATTCATAAGCTGGCTAGAGATGCGGAGTGTGACCCGAAGTTGGTCAAGCGGTACAATCGCATCTTCAAGGCTTGGAGGGGGGAGAATGGGGCGCCACCTGAGCGTCAGTGTGATGTTGCGCTGATGGCCTGGCCGCGTATGGCGTATTGTGCTGGTGGGATGTCGTTGGAGTTTGTCCAGGAGCTTGAGGCTGATTCCCTTGGAGGCACTGACGTCGTCATGTGGTGATTGGGACTTGAAAACTCTGAACTGGTTGAGATTTGGGTATTCTTGTTGATACGACCATGGATGGCTGTTTGATCTCGCCAGAGAGTAGACGTCTGAGGGAGTGAATAGGATTGGGTATCGGCACTTTGTAAGGTTGGATACTTGATATCACCTGAAGCTGAACAGGTCAAGTCTGGACATCGGGATGATTCAGTGAGCATAGACTGTCGACCACTAGGTAGCTCAATTGAAAGACGCTCCCTCCGTTGATGCCCCCGATCTTGTTCGTTACGTCTCTCAAGCTTGAAATGACGTGGGGGGTAGTGACTCTGCTGTCCAGGCACTCCAAGTTCTTCGCGGTCACACAAGCTCTCTCTCAGCCACAAGCCTCATGTACAAGTAACGCATTTTGCTCCAACTTCTATTTGACATTTGAACTGGTGTTCACAGGCTTAGGTATCGGCGCGGCCACGTTATATCGGCATGGTCCTTCCTACCGAATTCTCCCGCCCTCCATGCTGTATTCATTCAGTCCACTTCATCCTCAACGACGCCGCGAGCCACCAGTTCATAAGAAGCGATTTCGACTTCGGCTTCTTCCCGGCTCAACCTAGCCTGCCCCTTGTCCGCTTTGAGAGACTTGGCCATCTCGCGGATAGCCTTGATGCCCTCTTCGATCAGTCCGGACTGAAGCTTTAGCTGGCTGCGGATGACGAGAAAATGGGCCTCGACGTTGCCGAGTCTGTTGTCCATCTTTTCAAGTTCAGAGATGGGAGCGGGAGCGGACGACTCGGCTATCAGCGCGATGACCTGTTTCCAATAAGCTTTTTTGTTCGAACTTCGTGCTCGCGGCAAATACTTACATGGTCCTCGGTATCACTCTCCTCGTCTTCAGGCTCATCTTGGCCCTCATCTTGGGGCTCGGCACGATCGGCAAGAGAAGATGCAATGAAAAGGAGTTCCTGCTCCTCCTCGCTCTTGTTGCAAGGATAGATGATCTTGTCAGCGGGGAACTCGACGTCCCAAAACGAAGACAACTAGTCTCGGTAGGGGCGGAGTTCCTCGTGGTCAGGTCTGTAGACGGAGGCGAGGAAGAACCAGGCAGGATAGCTGATGCGCTCGACGCGAGAATGCGTCTGATGAAACCCCAGAGTCTTGTAGGCAGAACAAAGGGTGATGTGCGCCGCGACACTTGAGCTCATTCCCCCAAGTTGGCTCTGAACGAAGACAGCAAGGTTGTTGGCAAGCAGGACGCTCATATATTTGGTCACCTCGGCGAAGTCCTTGCTGATTGTAGAGATGATTCTTTGCATCATGGGGTTCTCGTACTCTGGGCTTCTCTTGTGGCGCTCCATCTCGTCTTGAAACCTTTCGGTAGCGCCAGGGTAACTACTGAGAGAACTGCCCCCCATGGCTGAGTTGCTGCCAAGTTTAGCCAGTAAGCACATGCTCCTGGTCGAAATGTTTGGATCCAAATGGCTTACCTCTTTCTGGTGTTGTTCGTTGTGTTGTTAGTTGTGCGATTCGAGGGGGAAGATGAAGGTGAGAGGAGATGATGGGGGAGTGAGAATGCAGATGAGAAGGTGGGGGTACAGCAGAGAGATCAGAGGGCAGCCTCAGGGAGCAGGAAATCACCAGACCTTAGTGTAAGTTGGGTATTAAATAAACTTAGTAAAGATCCTAAGTCTATACTAAACTTATACTAAACT